>OV816023.1:137106856-137367315 GCA_929113105.1 Agrypnus murinus | reverse complement strand
TTAGGTCTACTGTTCAGGGATTGGTTCGGACGGCTTTGTTATTTTATACGTGAAAATAAAAAAAATCGATAAATGTTTTACTGTTTTTATTATTTTTCGTATAGTTACACAATATTACTAATATTCTATTGTAAATCAGCTTAAACTAGGTGATTATAGTTTTATATAGTATATTACTTTATTACTCAATATAAACTAGATATGTTATATCAGAATGTTACAAATTAATTTTCTAACAAAATAACTTAGATCAGCTTATAAATATATATATTCTAACACTTAACATTTACTTAATAGAATATTAACTATATATTAAACTTAAACCTCAACATACTTTATTTAATCTAGTAATATAAACTTTATATAGGTAAGAACTGTCATTTAACAACATCTTCTGCTTTTATCCAGGACTTTTCATTCAAGCCGAGCCATTTGACGTACATGTCACCATTGCTGCGTCGTTTAAGTACTTTTTCAACTAAGTAAACGTCTGGCTGATTGGTTTTCTGCAGCTCGAACTCGTAGAAAGCTCCTCGAACAGCAACCCCATGAAGATCTTCCAGCAGATATGTGACAGGTTTTGTAAATTGAACTTTAACTATTTTGAATAATTCAGTTGACCAGCTGGGCGTGTATCCCTTAGAAAAGACCCCCTTGAACTTACTAATACGTACGAGGTCATTCAAGTCTAGTTTACGTTTACTTCCTGTAGCGACATCTGCTTTTACATTAGTGTCATAAACGGGTTAGTTTGGTGGTAGGTGTAACAGTAGCAGGGAGCTCGACCTATCGTTCTATGTCTGGTGTTGTTATAGCTGTCAACTACCCTCTGTAATATATCTATCCATTTAAATGATCCTCGGTAGCTAAACTCTTTATACAGCTTTTGCTTAATTGTACGGATAACGCGTTCAACTATCGAAGCCTTAATTACGGAATATGTAGAGTAATGATTTATAGTGTGCTCTTTCATAATCGTTTAAAATGTTTATTGTAAAACTCTTTCCCGAGATCCGTCTGAAGATTCTTGGGTATGACTGAACTCTTAAAGATGCTGCGGACCTGCTTTGTCACCTCTTCTCCGGATTTAGTTTTCAACGGTCGTGCATTACAGATATTTCGAATAACAGTTTATCATCAGCAGTATGTAACGATACCCCTTATTTACTTTAGCATAGGGTATAAAACTCGGCTAAGTCAGCCTGGAACAAGTCCTGGAAAATCTTTTATTATAGTGCGACCGTCTTTGAAAGTTTTTTCTAGCAGCCCTGTGTATTTCATCAACAACGGTTTGTTTAGCACTAGTCATTATCATACAATTAATCTCAACGACACCGAGAGAGCAGCGTCTCAAATAATTATATTGGCAGCAGCCGTGTTTGATGAATACTGAACAATGTTAAAGCAATATATCATTATATACCCCCGAAATATTCTATTCTATGATGCCTTCCTCCTTAAGTTCGCTTATAATTGATATTATTTCGTTTTCATTCTGTGGACTAGTGTTGCCGGCACTCTTTACAGCATATAACAAACGAAGCCGGTCGACTAGCTCGTTAGCCTTATTCCAGTAGACGTATTCGACTTTGCAATCGCTTAATTTTTTAAAATTTGACGATGATGATGATGATAGTCTAATGCCTAAACCTTTGATTCTGGGTAAGTTCGGTTTAATTATATAATCATACTTCCAATGTTTAACAGCTGTTAGTTTACCCTGTGGTCTATATGATTTCTTATGCGCATTAGTAAGGGCTATTATCTGCATATAATTATTGATATCAGCTTGCGATGGTATAGACTCTAATTCACTAAACGTGAGTAAGTCAAACAGACCGGGTGTTGCTTTGAAAACGTTGTTTTTAGTTATGATGTTTGTATCACGCATAGTCACAGGGGAAGATGCAAATGTCCACGCGTCTCGATCAATTTTATATCTAATACCGAATCTAGTTCTATCTATATTTTTGTTTCCGACAGCGTTAGCTATCAGCATACCGTAATGAGTAGGGAGATCAAGAGTTTTATTAGATTCTTCTTCTTCTTCTTCGTCTGCTTCCGATGATGATGATGTAGCAGGTTGTTTTTTAACTTTCAACTGGGGAATGTAACTAGCAGTAGTAGTAGTAGTAGCAGCAGATGGTTGTGTTTTAACTTTCAATAGGGGTACGTTAGAGGTGTTAACTGATTTAGCAATGGTTTCCAGTGGCGATATAACTGGATTGTGCGTGACGCGATACATTCGTTCTGCTTCTGCTCTATCACGACGAAAGTATGCAAACTTCTTACGTATAGCATTACGAGCGTGTATTATTTTACGCTTTAAACTCAGATCATACGTGTTGGACATGTCGGCTATGCAGAGACTACTAAACGAATCGATTCTAATTATAAACTTATATATGAATCAAAACCCTTCCGATATCTGCCACGGTCTAGAGAGCTGTCTTTATTAATTACCAGGAAATCATGCGGCTCCTTCCAACACAGAGAGCAAATGTTTTTGAACTGATCATAGCTAATACCGTCTCCTGCAACATGATCGCTAAACACGTGTTTTAAGTTCAACTCGTCTTGTCTAAAGAGAATAATTAGGTTTGCATTGTCCCTAATCAGATGTTTCGGTATCTTGGCGTACGTTTGGCCTAGATAAAAACAGTCGACACCCTTATGCCTACCCATGCTAAAATATTCTCTAATCTTTTCCTGCTTGCTGCAAATTATATCATCAAAAATGAACACTGAATTAGGTTTAACATCACCGGGGCTGATTACGTCATCGTTTTCGCTAAATTCATGATATCCCATACCCGTAAGTGGTTTCATAACACGTCTTAAGAATTCATATTTAGGCTGAAATAAAGACTTGGCGTATAGGTAGATATTTTCAAATTTTAATCCGTTTTCGCTAATAAGTAAACCTAACATAGCATTAGTTTTACCGCAGGAAGATGGACCGCTCAATATTGCTCTACATGATACAGGTAACAGGTCGCCATGTTTCCTAACATCCTCGCCTGATCGTCGTTGTAAAGATGTATCGTCGCAGTCGTCTAGGTTACATATGTTTAGTGACTTATTTTGTTTAACAACCTTCATTACGGTATGCGTACGTGTCTAGTCACGGTCTCGTTAAACGGATTATACTCGATTAATGCGTCGTGAAGGATCAAACAATACGCCTTAGTTGTGTTCGTAAATGCGGCTGAAGACTCGAGCTCTAGTCTAATATCGACAGTGGAATCCTTAAAACTCTCTACCTGTCTTGAACAGTCAATAACAAAAATGGGATACGTTTCAAACGATTTGTAGCTGAGTAAACAGCTCTCAGCCGCACCTCTACCTATACCGTCATAGTAGTTCTCACGAAAACGAATATAATTCAGATACGCAGGAATGTAGTCCTTACGGTCGAAATCGAGATTTAAACGCTGATGCGGGAACACTTGCGAATTTAAATACAACTTAACGTCGACCAAGTTCGAATGAGTAAATGTAGTCGGGTTACCCGTTCTTATACCCAGCTGACGCTCGTCTTGTAAAACTACAAAGACCCAGCGCGGTTTCTCTAGATCATTGGAGTTCTTTACACGCCAAACCTGGTTTTTAGTAGTTCCCAACGAGGGTAACTCGTGTAATTCCCAACGTCTAAACGGAGCGATAATAGAAGAATTATCTCTTAAACTCTCCACAAGGTTCACTTTGCTTTCATCTGATAACAGTATATGCGAAACTTCCCACGAAAGCTTATCAATCTTGATATCTACATTGGTACCTGCATCACCTGCGTCGCTTTTATAGCAATTAAAATTGTTCTTGGCTCGAATTAAAACTAGCTGACAACTCATATGAGGTATTACTTTTTTATAATCGTCTGCAAATCCAAAGATATCTTTTAATGGTATTCTACACGTGAAATGAAAGACGTTATTCCCCTGGTTATGTAACAAATCATTATCGCTAGTAATACCTAAGTTCCATGCTGTGCTGGTTAAAGCTCTATCCTCGGCGCCATGTGAAACGAGACCTTTTATAGTGCTTGTAATGCCAGGCTGTTTACAGACATCTATGAGCTGGTTTGTGCCTAATATTAGTTGAATTTCATCAAACAGAAAGTGGGCAAAATTGTTTACCAGAAGGAATTGCTTGTTTTCTGCACGCGTTATGCTACCTTTAACAAGTACATAGCTGTCATACAAAGCTAAAACGTTATCGGAATTTTGTATGCTGATTCTAATGGTGTCGGAATGATTGGCATTTAGCGTAAACGGCAGATAGGTATAAAAATCCTCTTTTATTATATCTGTATCGACGCGAGGCTTCCCAAATATGTTTAATTTATCAATGGTAAAGGTGTCGGTGTTAATATGCATTTTACTTTGTTTTGACATGCTGCTGCTGCTGTTATCGTACTTTAAAGCCTAAAGATTCAAGAAAAAGGCGACGAGCTTTAGTTAGTTTTAATCGAAGGTCTGCACGTGCCGACGTTCGACGGTGAATGACCTTTGATGGACATATGCTGATGTTTTTATAGCTAAAGTTTATTCCCATTTTTCACGTTTAAGTTCTAGCCTGATGCTCGTGAAAGTGTCTTCAGACAAATTTATCAACTCTCCTCTCGCGTCTACCAGTCTAATGGTAATGTTGTCGATCTCGGTGACAGTGATGGGAAAGTAAATCACATGCGATGGCTCCTTTTCAATCAGATAACCGGGTGGTACGCAAACACCAAATTCGAAGATTGTATGACCTGCTTGATTGTTTCTATATGAGCCGCCTGTAATACTCGTGTCTACAAAGAAGTTTGGAGTTGAAAGTATATCGACAACTCGATCTGATACGTGTCTACTACCGGGTTCTAGCACGCGCTTCTTAAATCCTAGTAGTGATCCTATGTTATCGGGTTTGGTAAAATCAATCAACTCGGTAGCTGATTCAATCTCACACTTTCCCGTATTAGTGTTAGCTTTGATTTGTAGTAGTAGATATCCCTCTTCGGGATTGCCACTAATTTGATTGTTTATATAGTTAACGATTTCAGACAACTCGTAGCTACCCGGTTCAATAGTTATCGCCTTTTCTCCGTAATAAAATTTATTTTTGCCTGGGTATATATTCCGTATCGTGTGACTTGTATATAAGCCGACTAAACCTAGTGAGTGTTCGTAACGCACGTGATCTAGTGTTATAGGTGGATAAATACGATCCGTTGAAAGCCTGTTTCCTGTACCGTACACCGTGATGGTCCTAGCCATACTTAACCCGATTTACACTTTCACCTCTCTTTTATACAAAAATCGTAGACACAGATGTCCGCAGTTGTATGTATTGAACTTTTGTTCTTGGGCTACGTTGTAGTATACGGCGCAGCGAGGCCCTAAATATTTCACAAGTTCAGATGGTGGTCTCAGGTCTCCGAAGGGGTCATAGTACAAAACCACGTTTCGATCCTTTCTATAGGCAACCCAATGAGTACCCGGTCCTCCAGCGTCGTCAAGATTAACAATAGCTCTTTCGAATTGCAAAGGTTTCGTTGCAGGTAGACTTGTTCTCATATAGACACCTCTAAAATAGGGAATGTCTTTAGCATGTTTTATTATATCTAGGTATGTAAGTGGTCTCCGAGGCAAGTTATTCAGTTTTTTGACCGCCTGACATATGGTTTTAAGTACAATGCAGCTCCGCCAGCTCTATACGGCTTCAGGTAAAGGGCGTTCCCGTTCTTACCGCCTAAAGCGATAGCTTCCATACTTTTATTATGCCGTGTAGTTTCTTCTAGCTGTCTCTTATTACTATTAGCAGTGTTAACAGCTTTTGCTACCCCTGAGGCGCCTCCTATAATTGCACCGAGAGCCGAGAGGCCAGCAAAAATTGGTATGAGTGGTAAAATACCCCCTGTAGCTGTAGGCACAGGAATTATTCGGGGTACTTTAACGTTTTTTCGACCGCCTACGTTTTGAATGATTCTTCTGGCAGCGCTCAGGGCATGATGTATTAAATCTTTACCCGTGAGTCTCTTGCTTGCACGATTCACTACACCAACAAGCTTCTTTAAAACGCCACCTTTGAAAGTGACAGTTTTCTTCATCATCTTTTTAGCGAGACCCTTTTTCGCCGACAGTTTGTTTGTCTTTACGCCCATTCCCAACTTTCTTTTAGCCTTCATTATACCGGTTACAAACAGAGCTGATGCTTTTTCCCCTAATTTAGATTCTTTAGCCTTAACACGCTTCCAAGCGGCTTCTTCTAATACACGATCTGCCTGGTGTCTACTGTTCAAATCGGAGCTTTGAGCGTACGAGATGTCGTGCTGCATACACGCCTGGTCCAAAGGATTTATACCTTTATCGCCACGTTGTAATCTTTTAGATAATTTAGTACCAGGTCCACAGTACTGATAGGAAGGAAGATGTAGTTCAATAGGCAGCTTGTCTATGAGCTTGTTAACAAAGCCGTTACCTTCGTGAACTAACATCTGGTACTGAGAGAAGAGACTGCTTGTACCTGTATTTATACTCGGTCACCGCTGCAGCCGGACTAATCTGTGTTCTGAAAAAGATAAAGTCTCTATGATCAGCTTGTAGAATTTCACACAGATGCTTTTCAACATTATGTATTCTTGTTTGAAAACGGTATCTGTCCAGAGCTAATGTTTGCCAGTCTCCCTTTCTTGTCTGTCTGTATGCATACTCCCATACTATCATAAGATGTATATTATTCATGCTTGCGTCGGCGAAACTTACTTTCTTTACCATATCGATGTGTTGCTGCTGCTGTTGCTACAAATCGCTATGTTTGGAGAGTTATTGACATTAGTAAAACTAAAAACTTTGTTTAAATACATTTTTTATTTCTTCAACGATACATTTAGGCTAAGAAAAAAATAACTGATTAGCGTAGATATAAGCAAACTAAGCATTTGCGCAGCATTCCCGTAAGGCTCACCACATTTCCTATCTGATTTGATATAATACACTTAAAACTAGAATAAAAATGGTGTAAATATGATTAGGTCAACCGATAGTAGTAGTAAATTCCGTTATTAGTCGGTATTGTACACTCTCTTTATGTTGTAAGAGTTCGTACGTGTTGCAGATTCGGCTATTAGGGCATCAAACGATGATCGCATAACTTTTTGAGTATCCTCGAGCACTTGTACTTTATCTAATAATTTTTTATAATTACTATCTAGGGTATTATTCGTTTCTTCTATCTTTGTCAACACACTCGAATGATTAGTTTCCATCTCATCATTCGCTATTAGGTGATTTCTCTTTGTTTCTTTTTCCAACGTTGTTAGCAAACTGTTAAGTTTACTAGTTTCAATGTCAACCTTTGTTACCTTTTGCTTTAGATCTTTAATAGTGTTCTGAGTGTCGGTAGTCATTGTAATGAAGGTTTGTACAGCAGAGTCGAATTGAGCATCTACATAAGCTTTAGAAGTGACATCCGTGCCATCTATAGGGTAACTTACTGAAACAATACGTTTACCATCTGCATTAAACTGCATTTGATCGTTTGTATGCATAGCCCGATTGTTAAAATACTGCCTAGAGATTACATCTTTATCCTCTAGAGGCTCCCCTATATTACAAATTCTTCCATCTTTAGCATCATAGTACGACCCCTGTCCTTTATCCTCTCGTCGTCGTCTCAAACAATTAGAGAGTAATTTTCTTTCAACATCGTCCACCAGCTCATCGGTATACTTTTTCGTACAAACATCGTGGCTGTCAAGCGGTTCTTTAACATGTACAAGTCTTCTTTTCTTAACATCAATTACACCTTCATCGCTATCTGATAACATTAGTACAGAACGCTTCGTGACAAGATCGTTATCGTCGATAGGAGCGCCTACATTAGTTATACGTCGGTTCTCAACATCGAAATTACCCTCTGGTGTTAATTTGAAACCATAACCTCTCGGTCCACGTTTTGTTGCAGCCATTGCTTCATCTGTCATACTCATCATAGCTCTACCGAAGAGGTCTATTGTGTTCATGATGACGTATGACAAATAACTGTCACGCATGAACAGAATACACAGTATTTATAGCTGAGATCTTCATAGCGCAATGATGTACATATTTCAATACGTCATGAGATTTATACAGTTCGTCGGATGTTCTCGGACATAATCGTAGACGGTACTGAGACTTCTCGTAACCAGCCCGCATTTAATTTAGTAAACATCGTATGCTTTTACGCCTTTTTGATTAACAAAACCGTCAGAACCAGTCCCAGAACAGTAGACGTAACGGTTACTTCTATCCATTACTGTTTCATTTACTAGCATTAGGATGAAGGGAGAGAGAGTGAGAGAGAGCAAGCTCTTTAATGCGTCCTCTAATAGGTGATAAGGAGAGAGCGAAAGAGCAAGAGAGTGAGAGAGGAGACATTGAGAGAGAGAGAAGACTCTTTAATGCGCCCTCTAATAGATGATAAGGAGAGAGTGAGAAGGAGAGAGAGAGAGAGAGAGAGAGAGAGAGAGAGAGAGAGAGAGAGAGAGAGAGATAGCTAGCAAGGTACGCATGACATTAAACGCCAGGGGGTAGGGATACAAGATGTCCGAACCAAGCAGAACGTATTCCAAGATACCCGTCACGAATGGACGTGTCTACGTGGTATTCATCATCATCAATCTATACATTGCGAGAAACTATTATCTGCTGACGATTTAAAAATATATCATCAAGTACGAGATATCAATGATTGCTTATATTTGCAGTCTAACATTAACTTTCTATGTGATTGGTGTAAAGCTAATCGCCTAAATTTAAACGTAAATAAATGTTCATTTAATATTATATATATAATTATATCTATATATCTGTCACGATCTATATATTTACTTGAATATTTATTAAACTGCATACACAGGAATAATAATAAGACAAAACATTGAGTTAAGTTAAATTGTATTACGCTCAATGCATAACACCGCCCGTCCGTCTTTAGTTACCTCCATCCTTGAAGGACAAGCTTTCCCAATTTTTATTTGTTCGTTTGTTTTTAAAATGTCTTACACCTTTCCCCTTGTGATGTAATCATATTAGGAGCTATGACATTTGTGAATATCTTTCTTAATGCCATTGGTTAATAATTCAAATAAAATACGGAGAACATACAGGGACAGATTGCTTTCCTGGATTTGGTCTTTCCATCGATGAAATTCTAAAATATTTTATTATTATTAACTATTATTGTTATTAACAGAAAGGATATATCAAGATTGATAAGCTCTCGTGGGAAGTTACTCATATACGGTTATCAGATGAAAGCAAAGTGAATAATGTTAAATTTGAATTCCGGCAATATAGGACTGATAAAGAAATAAATGTAAAATAATGCAGAGGGGTGGTGTCCAAAGCAACGATTTATTTATAAAATGGAATAAACACATGTAAATATTAATAATTTAAATGTGAAATCTTATACACTCCTAAAGTTGTTTTGTAAGGGGAGAGAATTTTTTACAGAAAGAACCATTAAAAATTACCTGTTTGGAGGGTTCGAAGCAGGTATAAAACCGTAAATTTCTAGTAATTTACAGGTCAAATCGTGTCTTTTTAAAAGAATGTATATTGCCTCAGGTTGTTTCCCTTTTTTTTGTCGTCGAGGGTAAGGTAGATTTGAAAATAAGTTCAGTTTATCGCGGTACGTTACATAGTATAGCTGTGTTTTCGTTTTTAATTTTAAAAAGATGATTAGCGTAATATTCCTTCTTGGTGTGGTGATGTGGATAAGATGTTGTTACTAGTTTTTAATTTAAAGTCATACAATGTGTAAATGGTAAGTCTATATATTTTCTGTATTAGAACCAGTTTTTCTCTTTTTAAAAAACAAATAGTTAATTCAGCAGGCGATAATGCATATTAGTGATAGGACCCTATTTAAATTCCTTCTAAATGGCGGATATGCAAACGATACCGCTAATGATATGTAGGTAATTAATATATCAACTATATGATCAAGCTATCTCTCAGAAGTTTCATTAGAATACAACGGTCTTGATCACGTGGTAAGAAGGAGAGTGTGTGTGAGATTGAGAGAGTGAGAGAGAAGGCTCTTTAATGCATCCTCTAATAGGTGATAAGAAAAGAGTGAGAGAGAAGGCTCTTTAATGCGACCTCTAATAGGTGAGAAGGAGAGAGTGAGAGAGCGAGAGAGTGAGAGAACGAGAGAGCGATAAGGAGAGAGAGAGAGCGAGAGAGTGAGAGAGATGGCTCTTTAATGCGTCCTCTAATAGGTGATAAGGAGAGAGTGGGAGAGTTAGAGAGCGAGAGAGCGAGATCAAGCCACATTTTCTTATTAACTAGATCAATAAATTTACCTCGCGTCTCAATTGCATTTTTATTAGATCAATCAATTTAATTCGTGTCTCACCTGCATATTAATTAGATCAATCAATTTAATTCGCGCCTCATTTGCATATTTATTAGATCAATCAATTTAATTTACGCCCCACCTGCATATTAATTAGATCAATCAATTTAATTCACGCCTCACCTGCATATTAATTAGAGCAATAAATTTAATTCGCGCCTCATTTGCATATTTATTAGATCAAATAATTTAATTCGATCATTTAATTAGAGCAATAAATTTAATTCGCGCCTCATTTGCATATTTATTAGATCAATCAATTTAATTAGAGCAATTAATTATGCTAATTAGGTTCCCACGGTCATCAAAATTTTCCCACGCTCAAGAGACGCAATACCTACTGAAGATACTATTATTCCAGCATATTCTGAAATAAACATTTCGACAACTTTAAAACAAGAAGTAAAAGGCGACCTTTTGTTACTAAAACCAAGTAATTCACTCATCAATGGAATTTTTGTGGCAAGGACAGTAACTAAAAATCTACCTGTTATTTAATTACGAATTTTGAATTTGACATGCGAGGACATTACGCTCCATAAGAAAGAATAACTTGCCATAGCGGAAGTCATAACGTCAGAAAGATTGCAACCAGGAAATATTAATCAACTTTCAACCCGACCTTCAATACAAAGGGATAAAGGCAACTTTAATAAAAAATTTGATTTATCTCATTTAGATGAGCCAAGACGAAAATTACTTCTACAACTACTCGCCAATTACTGAGATATATTCGACAAAGGTGAAGGAGAACTATCAAGTGCTGTTGATGTTCAACATCATATAGATACGGGAAATTCTTTACCGGTATCGAAAAATCAGTACCCCATTCCCTACAGCCAAAGGGAAATACTTCAACAAAAAGTAAATGAATTACTTAAAAGTAAAACTATACGTCCAAGTACATCGGAATGGAACGCACCAACAGTTATGGTTTCAAAGAAATTGCCTGACGGTTCAATAAAACACCGGCTATGCATAGACTATAGGCAACTGAACAAAATAACCAAAAAAGAAGTTTTTCCTATACCTAGGCTAACAGAATCATTAGATAATTTAGGAAATTCAAATCTATTTTCAACTCTGGATATTACAAATGCTTTCAACCAAATTACTTTAACTCCAGAATCTATTCCAAAGACAGTTTTTACAGCATTAGGAAATCACTATGAATACACTAAAATGCCATTTGGACTAGTCAATGCTCCAAGAACATTTCAGAAATTCATAAACGCAACACTTTCAGGACTGCCGGAAATTATGTGTATTGAGGTGTAATCATTCCACCGTTTTGAAAATTTCACCTACGATAGTTCGACAACGTTAAAAACAAACATTTATATCAGATTTGAAATTAATGAGGGACATGCCATGTCAAACATAATTAACAAAAGGTATAGATAGGACCACAGTTAGGTTCATTAATATTTAAATCAAAAACTTAAAAACAAAGATTTCATGCAAACTTAACCTAGCGTTTTCATGCACAATAAACAAAATTAGGTTTCAATTTCAGAAAAAGGATATAATTCAGTTAGATTGTTTAATTAGAATCATGTTTAGGCAACCCATATTACTTTGGAACGGTTTTCCACTTGTTAGGAAGAACTTATTTCCATTTTGGAATTTAGACATTACGATGTTCTGCGTTAGATAGATTTTTTCTATATTCCTCGACACCAGCTCAGTTTTACAGTGTTGATTTGCTAAAAGTACATTAATTAGGTCAATCTTATTATGACTAGTACTATACAATTAATCTTTGAAATTGTTTACTAGATCTCTGATCATTACAATTAAAGAAGGTATTGAAATCCTTTCGTTTCGTGCTAACAGACTTTTATAGGCTTTTATCCTGCTTTTTCTCACCTTTGTTTTTATGTAAGTGTCTAGAGCAGTGTATGCTGGACATTTTATGCATAATTTGATTATCATTGACTCAAATATTAAGCTGGTATTTGTATGAGTATCAATTGGTATTTATAGTAGTTCGTACACTGTAAAAATCATGTTTATAGTAAGTTGTAAAGGTATTTTTATAGATAAATTGTTAATTTTACCTATATCATGTATTCCTATAGCCATTTTGAAAAGGATGAACCTTGATTTGTTAATTTGTATATGTAATTAGATCGTAATGAGTTTGTATTGTGTCTAACAGTTTTTCTTGAATATCTTCGTTACGATACAGTTTAGGACCATACATTCTTTGATCGTCTTTTTAAGCGCTACAATCCTATTATAACAGATTTAGGATTAGTGCTCATCCATAACAGCTGTTCTGGATTAGTGACGTCACGAGCGTCGCTCGACTTTCTTTTATTTTGGAAAAAGTGTCATAGATTTCAATTGTTATGGCAGATCCTATATAAGCTGGGGAAAATTGGAACAAATTCAGTCGATAAAGCATTGAAAGCAGAAGCTATGTTCGGCTCCGGATAAAATATCTGTAATAAATTGAGGTTAGGTTTTTTAACCATATGGTTTTGACAAATATGTCATTGTATTAAATAAAGTTTAAATAAAATTAAAAAGAGTTACCTGAACAATCTTCAAGGATTAAAAGAAGATTCAATAATTGTGTTATAATAAATAAAGTGAACGTGATTGTTTAAATAAATTCAAGTGAATTTATTTTGTTTTTCATCGATTGACATATCGATTTTGTAAACAAGAAATCAGCTGTTTGGTTTTATAGCAGTGTTACCAATAAAAGGATCATTGTAAAAGGGGAAAATATATCATATTATACCAGGTTGGTTAATAAAATAAATGATTGTTGTCGAGTTTATAAATAAACAATTAAGATATAAAGTTCATCCTTAAATATTGAATTATTTCGTTTAGTTTGTTGAATTCTTTTTTAGAATTTATTTGATTTAAAGTAAATTAAAACAATCTTAATTTTCTTTTCATAACATTTATTTGCTTTTGATAAATAAAATTTTTATTTATAAACAAAGTTTATTTATGTTAGTTTGTTCAAACGAATGACCGTAGTTATCCTATGTCAGATTTCTACTACTATTTATTACGTTTGAGCAAACCTGAGAAGGCACTTCTCAATTTAATATTTGTATCTTTTTGAAAAACATTGTATTTTTATTTTGAAGTTCCATTTGATTTTATTTTGTGTTTAATAAAGCTCTTGTGTTTAAATTTCATACATGTGTTTAATTGATGTTGATACAAATATCCAGCATTCTTGTCTTTTAAATTCAGAGTTGAGTAGCAGTTGTCCAGCTTGCAGAAGTTTTAGAGCTTACGATATAAGTTTTTCTTTCTTTCCAGGCATAAAAGTCAATAAGAGTCTCGCAATTCAAATAATTTATGCTTTACTGAGAAAAGCTGAGCTAGCTGAGAGAAATAAAGAATATCTGTGGTGTTTTCTTAATTTAATTCACCGTATATGTAATTTATATGTTAATTATATGTTAATTTAGATATCTGGAACGGTGGATACTATATTTTATTTCATTCATAGATCATCGCAGTATGGTGTACCTGGATGACATAATCATTCACAACGGAACAGGTGTTGAAAACCACCTACAGAAGCTCAACATTGTTTTCGATCGTCTTCGAACTGCAAACCTGAAACTAAAACCATCAAAATGCGCTTTCCTTAAACCAGAAGTTAAATATTTAGGGCATATTAATTCAGGAGAAGGTATTCAAACAGATCCTGATAAACTACAGGCATTAAAATTATTTCCTGTACCAACAACTGTAAAGAAAATCAGAGAATTTCTAGGACTCGCTGAATGGTATAGAAGATTTATTAAAAATTATGCAGAAATATCTGAACCCTTGACAAATTTAACGAAGAAAGATGTCAAATTCGATATGAACGATAAGTGCATAAAAGCGTTTAACACATTAAAAGAAGCCATAGAAAACGACAGTATACTCATGTATCCAGATTTTACAAAAGAATTTTTCATCGAGTTCGATGCATCCAAAGGAGCTATAGCAGCAATCCTTAGTCAAGAAAAAAACGGATTTCTTCAACCGATTTCATTTGCATCCAAAAAACTAAATAAAGCTCAACTCAATTATAGCGTAACAGAAAAAGAATGTTTAGCTGTAATTTTCGCAATTCAACAATTTCGATGTTATTTATATGGAAGAAAATTTACGGTCATCACCGATCACAGAGCCTTAATTTGGCTTTTATCTATGAAAGATCCGGCTTCAAGATTAGCCAGATGGAGTTTAAAACTCTCTGAATACAATTTTACCGCCATCCATCGTAGCGGAAAGCAACATGGAAATGCAGATGCACTTTCGAGAATGTATGAAATAGAAGAAAACAAAAGTATGATCACTTATAAAGAATTTTTGCAAATCAGAAACGTTGAGAAGATAGAAAACGAAGATTTCAACGAAATCCCAGGAAATTTATTAATTTATTTATTATTAAGTCCAATGAAAACATCTCATTAGCCCATTGCGTCTCAGAAGATTTTCGAATGGGAAAAGGTATTGCTCTAGAATTCAAAAAGAAATTTGGCTCAACAAGACATCTATTGGCACAAAGGAAAAAATTAGGAGAAACAGCATTTTTATGTCTCTCTAAAAGAAACATTTACTACTTAATTACCCAGAAGAAATTTCATCACAAACCTTTATATGAGAATCTTTGGCAAACACTTCAAGATTTTAAAGAAAAGGCTGTTCAACTTCAGGAAAAAACCATCGCAATACCAAAAATTGCTTGTGGACTAGATTCTTTAAATTGAGAAATTGTACGAGACATGATTAAATATATCTTTAAAAATACAAACATATAAATACTCGTTTACTATTTACATGAAGATCCCCAAACATTAAACACCAAAGAAAATAATCTAAGAAACCAATCGAAACAAATTTTTAAAATCACCAATAATAAACCAGACTTATTACCAATTCTGGATAAAACTGTAATTTATCAAGAGCAACAAAAAGACGATTTTTGCATTTCAGCAAAAGAAGATTTAACAGAAAATGGTGAAAATAATGAATTTTATTTAGATCAAGACAAGATTCTATATAAGAAGAAAAATGGAAAGTTTTGCGACTTACTAGTAGTTCCAAAAACACTAGAGTAGGTATTGCGCCACCTGGGCCAGACAGAAATTGACATGCCATGTGGCATGCCAATGGCATGGCTCCTCCCCCTGCTTCTGATTGGCTACCCCCACTCCTGTAGCTCCACCCCTTGCTTCTGATTGGTCGCCGCCATCTTGGATTTCCCCGCCTACTTCTCTCTGATTGGTTAACCCCCACCCCTGTAGCTCCTCCCCTTGCTTCTGATTGGTTGAAGGCAGCCATTTTGGAAAGTCTGGCTCCATTCTACCACACCCTGGCGCCAGGCTACCACGCCCGCCGCCATTACGGGAATCTGTATTACCGGCAAACTGAGTGCTACCAATAGAGGGCGTAATGCTACAATTAGTGTGTATTGCTAAGAGAGGGCGTCATGAAGGGATCTGTATTATCGATGCGTTGTGTACTACTACTAGGTGGCGTGTCATGAAGAAGAAATCTGTATTACTACTACAGAGAGGCAACCATTTTATATCAGAGCATGTGGTGCGTGCGCGCTAAATTTGAATCTGTTTGTCATTTTTGCATATGTCATTTATGCGTATGTCATTTTAATTCTGTCATTTTTGCATCTGTCATTTAAATCTGTCATTTTGAATTTGTCATTTTTTGCATATGTCATTTAAATCTGTCATTTTAAATCTGTCATTCTTAAAGCAACCATCTTACCAGATTTGAATTTTAGCGCTAACTCTGGGATTGGATCCTTTCACTAAGCTGAAACGTTTCCACCACTACCTTTTTCTAGAAGAAATAATAAAGCCATATAGGAATTAAAAAAAAAATATGTTTATTAATATAGTGTTAAGGCTACATTTAATTTATAATAAAAAAAAAATGTTGATATAATGCTGGTGCTTGAGGACTTCAGGACTGACCTCTGTTTTCTATTTGTGGTTCCAGGGGCTGTAACAACAACGACAACAATAGAACATTAAAAAGGGGTTTTATTGTATAAACTTGATGTTTACTCGTACCTTATTTAATTCCACAAACAGGCAGTCATCATAACAGTTTGTTTTCCCCAAGTACATCAAACCTAGAGAAATCGTTTTAGCTTCAATCTGCTGGTTAAGCTCTGTAACCCTTTGATCTGTTAACTTATCGCTGATTCGCTTTGGTAGAAATGTAACATGCTTTTCAGCAACAATAATCACACTTTGACGCTTATCACGGCAAACGACTCTTTTGAATTGTAGTATCTCTGCAATTTCTTTTATTTTGTAATCACATAACTTCTTGATAGGCTTCTGGCTAACGGGAGATTTGTTCAATTGTTGTATTAGCAAATCCATTTTTTTTTCTATGTAAAAAAATAAACAAAAACTTAACACTCACAAGAATAATAAATGATTATTTTAACATACCTAGTTCAAGCAAACAATAACAATATTACTATCACCGTAACCGATGTCAAGAACAAACTAAAACGGCAGGAGGGTTTGACTAAGCTTTTATAAACTTCGAACCTGCACGAATTAGATAAAATCTTAATTTATTACCCTTCGGAACAAAGAAAAGGGGTATTGTTAAAAAGGGATCGACACCTGCACTGTCAAAGTAACACGAGTAGATAAAAATCTAAATTTATTACCGTCGGAGCAAAAGGATATCATTAAAAAGGTAGACATCTGCACTGTCAACTAACACGAGTAGATAAAATCTTAATTTATTACCCTTCGGAACAAAAAAGGTATTGTTAAACAAAAGGGATCGACACCTGCACTGTCAAGTAACACGATTAGATAAAAATTTAAATTTATTACCCTCGGTGTCGTTTTTATAATTTACTACAACATTAAAAATTTTAAATTCAACTTTTAGATGTAACTATTGATAACCATTTAATTTATTACACACACACACACACACACACAGACCCTGAGCAAAGAAACTCGTTAACGAACAAAAGAACACCTGCGCTGTCAATGTAGGTAGCACTTATCTATGTGACCGATCTTCTAAATAAAGGTTGACTGTGTTAGAGCATTAAAAGTATTTTTTGTCATACTTTAGACATTTAATTAAAAATATACCTATTTAAAGAAATGGATTTTTTTCGATTTATCATAATCACATTTAACAGAAAAGTTTCAATGGAATATAATATTGATATACTGTAATAGCAAAATAATCAAACATTTCATCACTCTTTGTATTATTAAGTACCTGTAAATCTCGCACGTTGACTGGTCTGATTTCTAAAGCTATTTCCAGGTAAAAAGACCTTTCTGTCTCTTAGAGCATTTAAAAGAACACACTTTAAATTTTTATAGAATTTTCTTTAAATAAAAAGGCACACAATTAAATCAAACCTCAACTGTTTGCCTCGTTCATTTATGAGTTGAAAGTTATAAACACATCCTTAAAAGGGAATCATATCGAATTTTGACAACAATCTGTCTATAGCCTAATAAAAATAATATAATATTACCATTGCATTCTCTGTTCGCACAATACGTTGAAATTTATCACATACCTAAACACAAATAGAACCGAGAAAGACACTAAAGTACAAAAGGCGATATTGAATGTAACCTTTATTTAATACAGACAGGGTCATAACTTATTCGTCACACCTGCGTTCAATAAAAAACGGTATGACAGTTGAATGAATTATATCCCCAGAGGGTTAGAATGGTACACCGTTTTTTTATTCTAATAGATAAAATCTAGAAGGTATGTCAACTCTGGTCCAGAAAATAACATTTCAAACTGATTTATGACCCGCACGTGTTCGCCGGAGAGAACGCTTTGTTCCTTTGTTAAGCGGGCAAATTGACTCGAGTTTTATTTTTATCTTATTGCATAATATTGCGCAACAATTCGAACCTATAAAGCCAACCACGGAAGTAGACAATCACTTGTTTGGGGTTACTCGAGACATCAACACATGTATGTTTTTTTATGCGTACTGTTAATTATTACGTTTGTGTTTGAAGTGATTTGTGCCATTCTTGATTGTTATTACCAATTGTTGCTACAGAGTCTATGTGAAATCTACAGCTTTAATCGAACAAAAAGGTAGGATTTATTATTATTATTGTTTTTTATAATAATCGGCAATCTCGTCCTCGTATGATTTTTCACGACACTGTAACATAATCGGTTTAAAATAATTATTTAAGTTACATTTGAACAATATAAGGTATTTTGTTTATAATAATAATGGTAAATTTGAAATTTCAGCAGGAATAGTTTTATATTTTTTAATTTCCCTAGTTTGATTATCGATTAAAGTAGTAATTGTTTTATGCGAAGTGTGATCGTTATTAGTTGTTTATCTAGGGGTTGTAACATAGTTATCTAAATCATAATTTGAGGTTATGCTTTTTAGATTGGCTAAAAGACTTTATTAATTTGCATTAAAATTGATCTTTATAATTAATTTATAATATTTAATAGTTTGCAGCGTATTTAAACATTAATAATAATTAGTCATGTTTATTTAAATTAACAGCATATAATCTTTGTTGTTTTTAGCCGTTCCTTATTTATTTTTTTATAATAATAATCTATCAAAGGGATTTAGTAACAATTTTAAACTCTATATTTGTTTAAATTAGATTGTTGTTAAAAAAAGTGTAATATCGATTAAAAGGTTTTATTAATTTGCATTGAAACTGATCTTTCTTTAACTTTGTCAAAGCAAATAATTTATAATATTTAATAGCCTGCATTGCATTCAGAGGTTATTGTTTATTTTGCGTCAATTTTTTTTTACCATCACGTAGCATCTAAGCTTTTTATTTTTAATTAGGGGTTAAGAGAAGCAGTCCGTGAATGGTAAAAGATTTATCTGTCCATTTGTCGCTATATGATTTCTTACCTGTTGCTGTTATATTTCAAACAATTTTAGCTTATTTTGTTGTTTATAATAATAATCTGTCAAAGGGATTTAGTAACAATTTTAAACTCTATATTTGTTTAAATTAGCTTGCTATTAAAAGTTTAAGAATGGCTAAAAGACTTTATTAATTTGCATTAAAATTAATCTTTATAATTAATTTATAATATTTAATAGCTTGCAGTGCATTTAAACTTTAATAATAATTAGTCAATGTTTATTTAAATTAACAACATATAATCTTTGTTGTTTTAGCCTTTGTTAAGTGTGCAAGTGCGATATTTTTTGCTATTGTTGCTGTTACTCCTGTACAAAATGTCTTCTCTCTACGAAATTATCGATGAAAACGTGTCCACCATCAAGAAATTTGGCACCCTGAAACATCGACTGGTGTTTAAAGTAAACGACGCGTCAGTCGGTGAAGATCATTTGGAGCATTTTAAATCGGCCATCAACCAAATTTTGCGGGATGTGTTAATCCGAGCACAACCAAACGATAAAGTAGGGGCCACGTTTGAATTTGATACTTTCAAACAAAAACTTCCCGGCTACATGAGCCTCAGGCGCTCTGATGAAATCACCTTCAATGATGTCTGGGGCATTTTAGAATCGATTTTACAGAGCGATCCTGAAGCCCTGAGTTCGGACACCTTCAGACTAATAGCTACTATTGTAACACCACCTGCTGGACAAGGTCGCAGTCGTAACGGTACGTACAGCACCATTGCCGAAGAGTGTAGCCGTCGCAGAGGTATTGTCACGATTAACAACACCACCAGTGACAATCTATGCCTACCCAGGGCTTTGGTCGTAGGCAAGGCTCACGCAGATAACAGTGCTGATTACAAGACGATCCGTCAAAAGCAGACCGTGCAAAAGATAAAGGCCGAGGAAATGATGCGGGATGCTGGAGTAGCTTTCATTCCACCGGAGGGAGCCGGGGTCAATGAATTAAGGTTGTTCCAGCAGTTCCTGGCCCCCAACTACAAGATAGTAGTGTATAGATACGGCTCGAAAGGGCGTTCACTTATCTTTGAGGGGGTCGTTGATAATGATGCCGCAACATCAACATCAATCTGTTGTATCACGAGTATCATTATAACGTCATAACATCATTGACCTCAGCCTTTGTCTGCCGTTATTTCTGTGAGCACTGTCATGTACCCTATGATCATAAAAACCATCACCGGTGTGAAAAGTCCTGAGTAGGCTGTGGTAGCTCTCCGCCCTGCGAAAGAACAGCGCAGCTGATTAGGTGTCCGGACTGCAGGCGAGACTTTAAAAGTCAAGCCTGCTTTAACAACCATCAGGAGGGCAACATGTGCCTGGAAGTTAAAAAATGCGAGGGATGTTTCAAAACCATCAACATCAAGACCCGGAAGCAGGCTCACGTGTGCGGGGAGATCTATTGTAAGATCTGTCAGAGCCATAAACCCGAAAACCATTTCTGTCATATACAACCGGCCGGGCCTAGGAACATAAAGCAAGACACCTTGTTTGTGTTCTTCGACCTGGAGACCCGGCAAGAGAAAGAAATTGCGCCCGGCGTCAACCTCCATGAACCGAATCTATGCGTTTTCCAGCAAGTCTGTTCTGAGTGTTACAACAACGACTCATCATCAACTGTTACCAATTGTGTAAGATGTGGTTTGCGAGAACAGATCTTGCGAGGAAAATGCATCGATCGGTTTTTGAACTATCTACTAGACTCGCGGAAATTATTCAAAAAGGTTGTAGCAGTTGCCCATAACGGGCAAGCTTTCGATACGCAATTCATTCTAAATTATCTGATAACCAACACCTCATTACACCCGGAACTCATTATGCGCGGTTCAAAAATTCTGCTGCTGCAACTAGATAATCTAAAGATTATCGACTCGCTCAACTTTTTCCCCATGGCTCTGGCTGACTTGCCTAAAGCGTTCGATCTACCGGCTCCCAAAGGATACTTCCCGCACCTTTTTAACACCGAGGCGAATGCCCATTACGTGGGTCCTCTTCCGGACATCAAATTTTACAGCCCCGACACCATGAAACCCCAGGCTCGTAAAGCGTTCCTAAAGTGGTACGAGGCGAACAGGGACACGGAGTTCGACATGCAACGTGACCTGGTCGAATATTGTCGAACAGACGTCGATATTTTGAAGAGAGCCTGTATCCACTTTAGGAATCTCTTTATTGAGGAATGCGACGTTGACCCGTTCACGGAAGCCATCACCATCGCCTCTGCCTGCAATCTCATGTTCCGGAGGAAATTCCTCAAAGAAAGCACCATTGGACTGATACCAAAGGGTGGTTATAGACGTGCAGATAACCAGTCTAAGGTAGCTCTCCAATGGCTGTTGCTGGAAGAACATCAAAGAGGTGTTGAGATTGAACACGCCGGCAGGCAGAGAGAAGCTATCGTGGGCGGGTTAAAGGTTGACGGGCTGTATGGTAATACCATATTTCAATTTCACGGGTGTTACTTCCATGGATGTCCCACCTGCTTCACTACCCGTCGCAACGAGCCTCTACACGACGATCCTAGCGACACCATGGATATGAGGCTCGAGAAGACCCGAGCCACAACAGAGAAGTTAAAGTCGCTAGGATACGAGGTTGTTGAACAGTGGGAATGTCGCTTCCGAAGGCAGTTAACACCCGAATTCAGACAGCAGGTTGAGAAACATCCCTTGTTAGTAAACACGCCCTTAAACCCGAGAGAGGCATTTTACGGCGGCCGTACAGGGGCAGCAAAATTAAAGAGGATTGCAAAAGACGGGGAAAAGATCCGGTATGTAGATGTATGCTCCCTTTATCCTTGGGTATGCAAGTACGCCAAATTCCCAGTTGGCCATCCAGAAGTTTACGTAGGCAAGGCGGCTTGTGAAAATCTAATCAGGGATAAAGGGGGCCTGGAAAACATCAACGGCGTGGTAAAATGTACAATGTTACCGCCACAAGATCTATACCATCCGGTCTTACCCGTCAAGATGCACCAAAAGCTGCTGTTCCCTCTATGTCGCACTTGCGCCGAAGAATTGAACCAGGCCGAATGTCAGCACGGCGTAGAGGACCGAGTCATCAACGGAACCTGGGTCTTGGACGAACTGGTAATGGTCATACGAAAGGGTTACATCGTGCAGGACATACAAGAGATCTGGTCGTACGATGTAACCCAGTACAACAAAGCGTCCAAGACCGGGGGACTGTTTTCGGGTTTCATCGACAAGTTCCTGAAGATGAAGCAGGAAGCCAGCGGTTGGCCATCTTCAATAACTACCATCAGCGAGGATGGTATCGATGGAGCCCGGAAACAGTACGTTGATGACTACTTCGAGAACGAGGGAGTCTCCTTGGATTCGTTGAAGATCGTCAAGAACCCTGGTTTGAGATCGTTGGCCAAACTGATGCTGAATTCCTTCTGGGGTAAGTTATAATAACCTTATGTAGTTTTCTTTACTTAATATTTTTTTGTAATCTAGGGAAATTTGGTCAGCGTGAGAACCAGGCGAAAACAGCCATAATCAGCGAGTCCAAGGAGTTTTTCGACCTGTTGTCCAGCCCAGGCGTAGAAGTTAATCATGTGCAGGAAATAAATGACGAGGTGATTGCGGTTAACTGGCAGCATAAAGAGGAAGCAGCAGATCCTCTGTCGTCAGTTAACGTGGTCATCGCGGCATTTGTCACTGCACAGGCCCGTCTTAAGCTGTATTCCTATTTGGATCAGCTAGGAGAGAGAGTATTATACTATGACACAGGTAAGTCATTGTACTATCAAACATCAACACCGTTTATATTAGAGTTAATTTTTTTTTCGTTGTTTCAGATTCCGTAATATACGTTTCGAAGCCGGGCGACTTCGAGCTACCAACAGGAAGCTTCCTGGGCGACCTCACAGACGAGCTCGAAGAGTACGGTCCCGAATCGTATATTATAGAGTTTGTGTCAGGCGGGCCGAAGAACTACGCCTACAAAGTTTATTCACCGACCACGGGACAGATACACGTGGTCGTCAAGGTCAAGGGCATCACCCTAAACCACGCCGCGACTCAAAAAATAAACTTTGAGTCCATGCTTAGACTGCTGGAAGGTATGGACGAAAAGATTATTGTAGAGTCCAACAACATCAGGCGTACGGCTGACCATCAGCTTGTAACGCGAGCGGAATCAAAAGTCTATAAGATAACGTTCGCGAAGAGACGACGTGTAGAAGATTTTGATTCCGTTCCGTTCGGCTATAACAACAAGCGACCACGTGTATAAACATTAAACCCCTCTTGTATATATGTAAGTGTATAGTAGTATAGTTGTATTTTTAAGTTTTGTAAAAATTTGTATAGGTAGTATTATATTTAGATCTTAAGTAGTAAAATATTATCATAATGTATATAATTATTGTACAGTTCAATCGTTGTAGTAATAGACGTGTGTATAGTAGTAGTATAGTTGTATTTTTAAGTTTTGTAAATTTTTGTATAGGTACTATCATATCTAACTCTTAAGTAGCAAAATATTTGTATAGTAATAAGTACATGTACAGTTCAACTGTAGTAGCAGTAGTCGTGGGTTATGTTAATCACAAGAGATCGACCTCCGGCTTGATGTAATTATTATTATAAGTGATGATAATGATGATGTCTAGGTTTATACTTTGTGTATACTATATTCGAAATTATTTAAGAATGTAATAATTAGGTAATTAGTTGTTGTTGAAAATTGTTCAATCATCTTTTGTCAGTATAGTGTAGTTATAATAATAAGTGAAGCTGACAAGAGTTATACCTTATGTACAGTAATTATTAAAAAAGATGGTGAAACTTAAGGGTGATTGAATGTAAATTACAAGAGGATACTCAGGGGAACATACTCATGAAATAGATCTGATAAACGCGATTTTGTTCTTTTCAATTATGTAGTAGTAGTAGTAGATCAAGACATTGTTGAAAAGAATATTTGGCATAACAAAGCGTACAAAGCATTCAATAGGATGTTTCATGAAAAAATGAGTATGTCTTCATGGTTATCGGAGCAGATTTCAACCTAATAATAATTGTTTAGTTATTTTGATTATTGTCTAGTTGTTTAATAATTTTAAGAAACATTGTCGTAGAATAAAAGATGTTCTATCAAGGTTATCCGAGAACAGATAGTTGTTTAGTTATTTAAGTATTATTGTTTTGTTGTTTAATAATGTTTTGAGAAAGATTGTCATATAATAAAAAGATTAATGTTTTATATATGTGTATTATTACTATTCTCACCCAGCTGTACCATGGCATGAAAAGTGATAGCTATAACTGAGAGAGAGAGAGAATGAGGTAATTACCTACGAACACCTGCCTGTGATGATGATGACGTGTCAGCGACAGGATGAAACTTGTCTGCCAGCGATGCCTGTCTGTTTACCGTATGCGAGTTACTGAGCATGCGCTGGATCTAGGTAAGTATAGGTGACTATATAAAGCCGACCGTTGTTAGCGTGTAGCAGTAGACAGTACGTGTGCAACAGCAGCAGCAGCAACAGCAATTACGATGATGTCAAGCAGTCCTAATTATTGTTATGATAACTGTGAGAGTGAACCCTTGGAAATAGGTAAGTTGTTGTTGTTGTTTATAAAACTTCAAGTTTATATGCTAATTTGTGTCTATTTTGTTGCTGTTGCTTGTTTAGATGAAGAAGGTTCGGATGTTGCAGATCATACATCATCATCATCAACAGCAAGTGCCGACAACGACGACGGTCAAGCGTGGAACAACGAAGTCGAAGAAACAAGTAAGTTGTTTAAAACTTTTGTGTGTGTGTTTATGCTTATATTAATCGATTATTGTATTATTATTGTTTAGCGTTCCTGTCGCAGCAGCAGCCTCTATACTACGATGATGACGCTGTAGCAGCATCAGCAAACTTTACCATCATAGATACACCGGTAGCAGCAGCAGCAGCTAAACGTGAAGTACGTGTTCAACTGCTCGGGGCTGTCCAGTATCCGTTGTATGTAACGAGACCTCCAGGGGAAAAAGAAAACTACGATCATATACACAACATCCAAGTAGGACTTATTCCGCCCGACGACGACGACCAGGGAGAATTTGCCGTGGTAGTGAAGCTCGAGTGCGTGAATAGCATATGTGAGTATGGTGAATTGGTGTTGTCGGAACGGGACTGGTTCGAGCTGTATGATATACGAGTCGAGGCACTGTTTAAAAATTTCTTTTATGGTTGCTGCTGTTGCAACAAGGACAATAGTGTACTACATCGCGATCAACATTTGAAATTCCATCTATGTGACAATTTATACATCGAGATTATTCACAACGAGTTTTTCGGCAACAGGGTTGCCATACATGATACACAGCGGACTATAACCTTAAAAGATTACGAGTTTCAGTCTATACTGCATTTAGCACCGTTGATCAATCATCATGCTCGAACGTTACGTCACCTCGACTTTTCACGTTTCTACCACGCAAACATAGATAACGTAGCAGAAGGTCAACTGAGACGCCATGAAGATGCCTATAAATCGCTCCCGACATCCGATTCAATTTTATTCACGTCCGAACTGTTATGCGGATACTACTCAGCTACCAGTTTAATAGACAACACAGCAGCAACAGCAACTGGTGGTGGTGGCTTGAACTCGTTCATTTTATTAGAAATAATAAAACATTATCCGCAAAAGTTTATCGATGCCGTACGTACACGACTGCAATCATATCAGCAGCAGCAGCAGTCGGAGAAGTCAACGACAACAACGTTTGCACCGTCGTATTAAGAACACCATGGCGGAAATAAACTATCTTAGAAATAGGTTGCAAAAATATTTGAACAATTTGCAAGTGTTACGCGATGATCTCAACTCATACTGTGTAATGAATAATTTGTCAAATCATATGTTACAATTGTCCATTAAATATCAAAATAAATAATATGTATAAAAATAGTATGTATTCATTATATGTGTCAATTACATTTAATTACTCGTTGATTATCAATTCATTTTTTGCATTTAGCAACAAAACACTACTAGGTCTATTCGACTCTTGTTGAAATCAAAGAAGTCGAGTGCACCAAGTACATCTTACTACTACCTAATTTAATTTAATATTTATATAATAATATTTAAAATAATTTCATTTAAAAAAATTTTGTTTTTAACCCTCCTTATTAAAAAGAAATTTATCTATAATACAAACCTCATTGGTAACTATTGGTGTCCAGCAATCAACATGTTTGCTCCCATGTTAACCATATCAATTTTCGAGACTTTTTCTTTTTCAACATATGCTTTGATTGCGTTCGATTGTGTCAGCGAGAAAACAAATACCAATTCGAGATGTAGCAAAATGCTCAGATTAATCAAGTGACTTCACAACAGAAGATACAAAAGTGACAATCATTTAACGCAATGATTACAAGTTACAAAAAGTTTTCACATGCTTGGCGGAAATCACCAGACACATTCACCATTGTGGTATGCACAATCACACTTCAGCAGTTAAAGCAGGCTTATCAAGCTTACAAGCTATGTTACCAGTAACCTTCTATATACAGAAAAAATCTACAAACAAGGCATTGGTAAACTCTATAGAGACTCAGTTTACAACAAATGTCTTACTCATGCAGCCATATCAAGAAATAACTATATGTTACGCATAGGTTACTATACGTCGCAACAAGTCATGCTCCAATGAACTACAAATAGTGGTCAACAACATGTCCACATTGGAAGATTGCATCAACTCATACCATGGAATTTATGATGGGATCAACCCATATCAACTTTGTTTCCAGGAAGCAAGATCCAAGACGTACCATATCAAAGCTATATATATATATATATATATATATATATATATATATATATATATATATATATATATATATATATATATATATATATATACGTGCTTATCTATCTTTTTCAACTCCGACAGCCTATAAGGCGCCCGCGACTCCGGCCTTAAATATTGAAATACTAATAAACGTGTTCAAGAAATTTGTTAAACAAGATCTCTAGATTCTCATAATTTCTGTATTTAAACGCGGGCAGTATTTAAAAGTGCTACAATAAATTAATTACAAATGCTAGGAATAGCTAGGGCATGTCGGTGGCTGCAGCCCTAGCAGTCTAGTCTTTCATCATCCATCATCGAGTGTTTAATATTCGAATTGATCTGATGTATAGACAAACCCTTGCATGCCGCCATAGCTCTCCTTTACCGCCTCTCCTCTCCAAGACCGCTTTGATATTCTATTTTCTTTAGATTTTTATACCATGAATTTAAAATACTTTATACCTATTTAAAACACAAGGCTTATTTTTGTTACGCTTCGTTTGAGAGTTCTACTGGGCCGATCTGCGCAATTGCAAGTTAAAAGTTTTATGGTGTAGATTTGCCAGGTATTTTTAGTTTTGCAAGTTTTTAATTATTTATATTTTTAAAAGAGTTATTTGTAACCGATGCATTTCTATACGCTCGAAACCGATTGTTCACTTACACCGAAATCAAGCGAATCTCTTGAAGTAATTTCAGTTTCATCAGAATCAGAATTTTTTGAATCAGAAAAATCAGACTTAGAGGAAGGAAACATGCAAGAAAAAAAATGAAAGATAAAGCTGAAATTAGAAAAATATTATGTAATGTTTTACGACACCCGATGGTACATTGGACGAATTTTGGATATTGATAAAGAAAAATTCTTGAAAGAAGATTTGGAAAACTTCATACAGCCCAAGGAAAACGACATTCAGAAAGTAGATTCGGAATTTATATTTTATAGTCCTGTAAATCTTACTGGAGTTCTGGAATTCTTTTTGAATTTTATTTACTGCCGTGCATTGGGATTCTCACTTTTCAAATAAATTTTTGTTATTTATCTCAATGTGTCTTTTTTTGTATTTCTTAGAGTCGATCTATCTGATATATATGTTCTTCGTTTCACGTATTCGGTTCGCAGTTACTTTAACAGCACTTAAAAATGTGATGTACATATATTATGATTGAATAAAAAACTACTTTTTTACAGATCATTTTCTATTTGTGAGGAATTTTGTTTACATTTTTCTTAGTGGAGCTACGACCTTTTGTAAAATTATCAAAAAAGCCAATAATAAACATCTTTCATTCAAATACACCCACTGCTAAAATCATGCATGGAATACGGAAATAAACACGGCAATAGGAAAATTAATGCAGCAATACAGAAATAAAAACGGCAATACGGAAATAAATACGGCGATACGGAAATCGAGACGGGAATACAGCAATACAGACAAGAATAAAGGAATAAAAACGGCAATACGGGAATAACAAGTGAGAATACGGGAATAAAGACAGTTATTGCCGTAAAGCGGCAATAGGTGTACATAATTTCTGGGAGTGAGAGACCCCTCGCCTTTTTCATTCCCTTTAAAATGATCTGTCACAATGGGGGGGGGGTCAAAAAGTTGGTGGAGTGGGGATAAGGGTGTGAGATGCAACATTTTGACAATTCTGTATTTAAATGTCCCCATCGAAAAATAAATTGACGTGTTTTTGCTGAAATCGATATTTTGTTTAATTTAGGAGATTGTCACGTGGGGTTTTCGTGACTGGAGGACGTAGTCAGAGGTAGAGAGAAATTAAACACAAGTTGTAAAAAACAACTATATACTAAAGACAATAAAGAGAGTACAAAAGGTTAACACACATGTTGACATATTGATACATATTGTGAGGACGTATATGTCCTCCAAAACAAGTACAATCAAGGGGAGGTTGGAACCAACCCTGTTCTAGCACTAAATCTACTAACTAAGCGTAGGAGCTAGACTCCTAGTAATTTATAAAGCTAGGGATTTTTTTTGTTTGTCGGATGGTAACAACTTTTACTAAATCTACAAAAGTCAAACAGAGATATGACAATTTAAATTCAAATGTTTTGTTGTTACCAACATGAAAACAAAAAAAGTCCGTATAGCACTCATGTCATCTAAAGAACAAGTTAATTTTATTTAAGAAATTTCTGCAGAATTCGGCACAAAAGAATTCGCGGATCACGCGCCCAGAAACTACATTGCAAATACTCGTTATTTGTTGTGTTGCAACACACTCGTACGCAAACATTGACTATTACAAACAAATTACTATGAATAGAACGCCGGACCCGATTGCAAAGTATACGATACAACGAGCGGGCGCTATAGACTATAACGCTCGTTTATAATGCCCTGGTTGTTATACAGTTGTTTATATAGTTCGTATCACAGGTATAAACAAAGAATAATATGTAAGTGAAACATAAAAGATTTTTATTTTCAAAACAACTCGACATTGGAAATTTACCCGACTTAGTCTAGAAATCTCATAAGGTGTATTTGAGGATAGCCCTAATTAGGAAAGCCCGATCAAGTTCCTATGAGTACTCGATTACGTCAGCCCCAATTTATTTCAAGGATAAGTTACTTAGGGAAGCTTGATTAAGACCTCATGAAGACCAGATCGGGATAGCTACAGTTTTTTTCTGGATTAAACTACATAGGGGAACCACTTAAGATCGTTGTGAATTTCAAAAGGGGCAATTTGAGCTAATTTTACAATTAAATAACTTAAGAAAGCCCGATGAGGCCCCCACGAAGGCCCCAAAGAGACAACCTCAGTCCTCGTAAGGTCCGGATAAGATGTCCTAATACGGTTCTTATAAAAGGAAATTGCGTTACTTGGTTTCACAATGTTCTAACAAAAATACGATTGTTTTATTATAACAAAGGTTAAATAATTTGCACTGTATCCGATATGAGTTACATTTTGTCCTATCTCACATCCAAAAATACTGCAAAACACGAACGAATTCAATTTTTCATATATAATTTAACAAGTGGTCTAATTTTTTCCGATAAAATTTGTCATTTCAGAAATGAGTATCTTTTGCAACTAAAACTACACGATTCGACGAAGGAGACGACTGTAATTTTATAAAAGCAAAGCTACGAATGTCTTAAATGACAAATTTTGCAAAAAAAATTAGATCACGATTTGAATTGGGCTTGACAATCCATCGAGCAAATTTGACATTTCATTTTGACATACATTTTTTCACTGAGAAAAAACCACTACTGGTTTTTTCACTATAAACTAATTTCATTTGTCCTAATTTGAAAAATTCTGTAATTTAATTGGTTAAAAATTTTCGAGTTGGATTGTCAAAATAATCTTGACTATGGCGCAAATGTTTCCTCTATCATTCTAATATTTTCATTAATAATATAACAAGTGGTCTAATTTTTTCCGACAAAATTTGTCATTTCAGATAGCTTTCGCAACGAAAACTAATTTCCAAAAGCAAAAGCTACGAATGTCTTAAACGATAAATTTTGCAAGAAAAAATTAGACCACGAGTTGAATTCGGCTTGGCAATCCATCGAGCAAATTTTTATTTAGCGTGTGTAGTTAATATTAATTTAATTAAATTTGACATAAATTTTTTCACTAAGAAAAAACCACTAGTGGTTTTTTCACTATAAAACTAATTTCATTGGTCCCAATTTGAAAAATTCTGTAATTTGATTGGTTAAAAATTTTCGAGTTGGATTGTCAAGGTATAATTGATTTCTGATCGTTGCAATATTTCCAAAGCATAGCTATGTTTTGCAGAAACGGAAGTTCTATTTTCTTTACTCTTCTACAAATGTAATCCATTCAATATTCTAATATTTTCAAGGTATAATTGATTTCTGATCGTTCCAATGTTTCCAAGGCTTAGCTATTTTTGCAGTAACCAAAGGTATCATTCGATTCATATATATTTCTTTTCTTTATAACATTCCCGAATATTTTTACTGTAAAATAATTAGGGGAGATAGTATTAGGGTTTGAAATAAAATGCACATAAAACTGTATCGTGCGTGAAGCGATTTTACACCTTGTATGCTGCACTTGCTAAATTAAATATTTTAAATTAATGGAAAATTAGTCCTTTATGCTTAAAGTAGTCATTTTTGAAGAATAAATAAATGTACTTCCCTAACTGAATAAATAAAAAGTTAACTTCTAACAAAAACTTAAGCTTTTTAAATTAAATTAATTAAATTAAATCTTTTAACCAATTCATTTAACTCTAAATACATGAAAGTACGTGATAAAATGATATAATATTACACGCCAACGATACAAATATAATCAACCGTCCTTCTAAAATATGGCATATCTCTATTAAATTAAATATTATCATTAGTAAGCAGACGACTTATAGACAACAATGCAAATAATACTATTTATAACAGAGGTACTCAGCGAAGCTGTTAAACAACAAGGACAGAAGAACCGTGCGTGTTTTAGTAATATGGATATAATATCTAAGAGATACAAATAATACATTTTCGACTCCGAAATAATAGCAACGCCGCTGGAGGCGAACGCAACTGGTTGTCATATATAAAATATACAAATAGGAGTTAAAAGCGCATGTTAAAGATTCAGAGGCGAAATGGTACGGTAATTTGTTCACTCTAAGTATAAAGAATTTACAAAAAAAAAATTCCCCTCTCGACGTGCTCATCATCAACAAAGCTGTATAAAGCAATGGCAATAACTAGTTTGTCCGTATCTGTATATTTAAGGCCGGAGTCGCGGGCGCCTTATAGGCTGTCGGAGTTGAAAAAGATAGATAAGCACGTATATATATATATATATATATATATATATATATATATATATATATATATATATATATATATATATATATATATATATATATATATATATATATTTACATCAGTCTAACAAATGGACGTCCGTACATTACGCATTTACCATCAGTTGGACGTCCGTTGTAATTGGACGTCCGTATACCGGACGTCCGATTGTATCACCTGTTCTTTGAATTTTTTTGGGATTACTAAAGCATCCTCTATCGTTTGGTGAAAATTTGTTTTAGACGTCAAATGACCGATTTTTACCGGAGATTGTGTATACCGTAGTTCAAGCGAATTCCACTAGATGCGCTAAATTCGACAAATATATACAGCTAAGTATATTGCAAACGGAAGGATCTACGTGTATAAGACGTCCGTGTCCATCACGAGACCTACATTCTTGCTGGCAACATCGCTTTTGTATATTTCAAGATTACTTTGATATTATTCGTGCATTTGACGTCTCTTTGTCTCGGTAACAGGATACGGCTGACCTGATTGTTAACACATGTTTTGAAATATTTATTTTGCCGTTAAACGTAGTAGGAAATGGTAGAAAGTAATATTGCAATAGAAACGTAAATTTTATCTAAATACAATAAATACCTAAACAACAAATTTAGATTTCATTTTTGTTTTTGGGTTTTCGTATTCAAATATTTTATAGAAGAATAATTATCATAAATCCTGAAGCCAACAGCTTTTCGATTTTCAAGCCATACAGCTTAATTATTTCTTGCATTGGTATTACTTACTTTTTAGTCTGAAGTTTAATTAACAATATGTTGCTAAACGAAAGCAAAAGATTATTATACGCATGTGTATTGTGAATAACTACACGGTTATACACAATATATTAAATATGAAATAATATGAAAACAATGTTTTGCCAGAATTTCGATCACGGTTTCGTAAACATTATCTTTGTAAAACTAATTTATCAAAAAAAATAATTTTTTTTAATGATTTAGATAAAAATAAATCCGTGCTTCTTATTCTTTTAGATTTTACAGAAGCGTTTGACGCTATTAACCATAATATAATACTATCGATATTGCGCTTCATTGGTTTTGGTGCATCATCTATATCTTTAATCGGCAACTAAATATATTAAAGATTTTAATAAGATAAAGTCTTAAACAAAGATTACAAATGGTTCACTTATTCAATGAATCGTTGAGTGTAAATCAGTTCGTGTAAACGTTCAAATCAATTACAAGTAAATTAACATTAAGTAAATTACCCATACCAATCGTGTTTTTCTAATTATTTCCGCTACTTGATATTCTTTATTTGGCTTCAGGATTTTCCCCAGATATACGTATTCATTGACCCACTCGAAGATACAGTCTTTATGCAGAAATTCGATATATAATCCATATCTTTAATTTCTTCAGTGTTTGTCATTATTTTTGTTTCTTGGATGTTCATCGTTAAACCTATCTTCTTAGAGGTTTTTGCTAGATACTTGATCATTGTTTGTAATTCCTTGAGTGTTGTGATAATTAAAACTTTGTCGTATGTAAATGTAAGGCGAGTTAGTTCTTTATGTTTGTTACAAATCCTGTACAATCTAATGATCTAAATGCACCCTACCTTGCAAGAATAAATAGCTTCGAAGATATTGTGTCCTTCGAATCGCCAAACGTTTTAGTTGGTTACTACTGGTCTTTTGTTCCAATTGTATTTTCTTTTATATAGATGCTATTAGATATTATGAATTAGTTGCCTGTATCGAGAATCTATTCTACAGTTGTTCATGGCTTGTGCTACAGCCCAAAGTTCAACATAGTCGAATGGGAATATAGACAGGTGGTATTCATTTGCTTCTTTATGAGCGTTCTTACCGTAAGAAGAAGATCTAACGTGCTATATTCCTTCGTGAATCAAGCTTGTTCAACTGGTCGATACGAATCCATATTAGGCGTTAATCGGTTAATGATATTTTTATAAAAAAAAAACTTAAGATAGCAAAGAGATAGGCCGATAGTGATCTCATTCAACTCTGTGTCACTTCTTGTGTAATAAATGTCTAATAAAACCATCTCATTTATTTTTAAAAAGAAAGAAAATGTATTTTTAGATTGCAGAATAAAACTTGCAGCCGAAAAAAACATTTTGAGAGAACAGTTTTATGACAGTCTTATACTAATCTGTATGTATATTTGTTACTTTACCACTAATTATGTAGACAAATTATTTTGTTAGTTATACAATATACTTTTGTTACAAATAATTGCAAGCAGAAAACAAAAATGAAAGTTTATTAGTAACTGATAAGAGACAAATAAATATGTATTACATGCGAGGCAGGCGCGGTAAGACGAGAGATGCGAACGCCTTATGATTATAGGCCGGCCGCGGGTCGGTGGGACATCACAATAAATGATGTCTTACTTTTTATTACATATCTTGATTAATATTTATTTAAAATTCATAAATCAAAGACCATCGTAATTGCAAAAAAAACGTGGTTACAATTTCACAAGAATACATGTTTTGTTAAATGCTACAGATATTAAATGCCCGAGATAAAACGGTGTAAAGCAAAAACTACTCGAGTTTAATTAGGTTTGTGCAGTGCTTGAAACGAGAAATCTGCATAAATGTAAATCCTTCTCAATTTTCACTTATGCGATTTACGTGCATTTTCAAACGGAAGCTCTTATTAGGACTTTAAAATCAATAAGAATCTCTACAAAAATATACACAATTTTGTATTACAGAGGTAGCTTATATCTTCTATTTTCTAACTACATACTTAACTCGAAATTTTTAAATAGTGCCCTTTTGCACCTTAGGGTTTTTTGACAAGTTGCAGTTTTATAATCTACAGAACCAAAGCTACAATTCTATTTATTTTATACATTTTTACCTCGAAGTCCTACAAAATGTGTTTTTTGTAAGTTTCGGGGCTCCGAGCACTCTACTAACTAGTATGTCCCCATCTCTTATCTAAATATTAACTTCTTTGTTTCATCACTTATCCTGTCTTCACTAGATTTAGTTTTTCACGCTACTTTTGTTCCTGCATTTAAAAGCTTTTTTCGGTCTGTTGTTGGTTATTTCGTTTATGTCGTTTCTAGTTTTTCTTGCTGGCAACACTCTTCTAGACTTTCTACTGTATACTTTCTAAACTGTCTTTCCTTTCTATTTTTTTATCAAATCAAGCCTTAGCACGTAAACTTCGATATACACTACCTGAGATGAAGTAGTCTATTTCATTTTGGGTCGTTCCATCAAGAGAGATCCACATCTATTTTCGACTAGCTTTTATTTGAAGCTAGAATATTTCGGATTCGCCAAAATTTCATACTAATTTGCCATTAAAGTCACCTAAGGTGATGGCTGGTTTTATCGTTTCTTCGTCTAAAGCTTTCGTTAGTTAGAAGGCTTCAAGTTTTTCTTCTGCGTGTGCAGATGTTAGCGCATAAACCTAAATCATCTTTAATCTGACCTTATATAACAACTTATTCAACTACGATATAAGCGACTCTGCCGGATATGGTTTCAGACTTGACCACTTGAAATGCAAGTTCTTTCTTTATTGGAAATCTTACGCTTCCATATGCTTCGTTTCCCTCTGCCTTGTAGTAGAATGTGATTCCTAAATTTAGTTCTATACATTGTTCTCCTCTTCTTTCTATTTGCGAAAGCACACTATATCCTTTTCTACTTTTTTAGTTCTTCTAATTCATAACCGACGGTTTTAAGCCGAGAAAAAGGTAACATCGTTACCGAAATACGTATTGAGCAATAGTTAAATAGGTACATTGTGTAGTTCGGAGACACCATTTAAAATATTGTGTTATGATAGACCATAGTCTTTACAATCTATTACTATTGCATTAAAATATACATAATCAAGAATTTAAATATGAATTAACTCCTGAAGATAACTGCTAAATTTGATTATACTCGGCGAGAAACTTGGAGAAGGTTTCGCTGTAAGTTAGTTTTTAAATTGATATTCTTCATACAATATCTTATTATATATTTGTATTGTAGTATTAGAAAGTATTTACCTACTAGAAAAAGATAAGATTTTGGAAGACTGAAAGACAAAATTAGCCCCAAAAAAGGTGTTGGCCAATACAGCTCCCAGAAAACTTCATTAACTGCTACAAAGTTTAGCACAAAATTAAATCAATATACCAATGCATATAGCCTGTTAGCACATATGTAAAGCAAGGAAGGATTGTCATTAGCAACTAAAAAATATGAACCAAATTTCAAAATCAAATACCAAAAGGATTACAAAGATATAGGCTAATTTAACTTGATAATTCCATTCAAATCAACCAATTGTTATTGTTATTGAGATGTGTGATCCGAAGAAGAGAAAATGTGGCATAATTATTGTGGTTGCTCAAAATTTTATAGAAATTTCAAGCAAAATATTGTCGTAAGGTTAAGAGGTTAAGAGATTCAAGACAGTAGAAGTTGAAAAAAAGGTAATTAAAAACTGTCAAACTCACAATTTGCTGTTGCAAGTCTAGTGACCAAACAGAGACAAAACATTATAAAGGAAGTTTCTAAGGTACAAGATGGTTACATGAATTTCTCGTCGTTTGTTTATAAATCTCAGATAATCTAAATTCAATAGTAAAATGGTATTTTCTTTTGTTGCTAAATAACGTTATATCTATTCTTATATTTAAAAGGGTGTCTATAAACTACATATTTGTGTTTGACGTAACAATGCCAATACATATTTCGGAAACAAGGTTATTTTATTATTATAACCCTCTCTTCAGTGGGTACAAATGAAAGCATGGCGTTTAAGAAATATGTACTAATACAAAAGGGACAACCATCGGCCTTGGCTATTATGGGATCCATGTGTTACATAAAGATTTCTGACCTAAAAATATTTTGTTAGTTTTAAAATTAGGTACTCTGTTTTTCTCTTACGTAAAATTTTATAACTTTAACTAAAATTGACGGTATTATTAAAAAGAAAATAAATACACTGTTTACAATAATTCTTTTTGTAAAAGTTAAAATTTAAATTGTTATAAATAACACAAATTCAATTTGCTAATTTAACCATTTCACAAAGAAAAATTGAATTGGAAGTTAGTAATTAAAATTGACGATATTATTTGTAAATTAAATGCACCGTTTAAAATATTATAAGTATCGTTTTGTCAACGAGAATTAAAATAGTTGAATACAACAAACTCGATTTTCTTATTTAATCACTTTGGGAATATATTTTACCTAAAAAGCTAATCATTTGTTTCTATCTTTGCTTACAAGTAAATCTTATGTTTGCGACCACTATTAAAGATTTAAAAACTGAAAGCCATAATTAGTAGTTTAAAAAATCATTTAGACTGACTCATTAAGACAGAAAGATGGAAAGTGGGCAACAAACAACGAACAAAAGGCAAATATTTTTGCGATTCATTTAGTAAAAACTATTTCAGCCACATAAAGAACAAAATGTACCTAATTTAAATGAGCCAATCCAACAAGATGAGATCAGACTTGCTTCACCTAAGGAAATAATGGCTAAAATCAAAGCTGACTTATCTAATAAATGCTGCCTGCCTTCATATTATTTAAAGTACGTGCCTAGATTGTGGAAAGTTGCGGAGGTCATCATGATTCCCAAACCTGGGAAACCATCTAACGAAGTTTTATCTTACAGACCTATATCTCTACTTTCTGTAATATCGAGATAAATTACTGTTAAAAGAGGTCATCATGATTCCCAAACCTGGGAAACCATCTAACGAAGTTTTATCTTACAGACCTATATCTCTACTTTCTGTAATATCGAGATAAATTACTGTTAAAAAGATTAAAGCCTATCATTGAAGAGAAAGATTTAATTCCGCCTCATCAATCTATCGGGAATCTATACTACATTTATTCATGGTTTGTTCCTCAGCCCAAACTTCAACACAGTCGAATGCCTTTCCATAGTTGACCAAGTCAGAGGATATAGACAGGTGGTATTCATTTGCTTCTTTATGAGTGAGCTTTTCGTAAGGAGACGATTTGACGTGCTATATTTTTCCTGAACCCAACTTGTTCGTCTGGTTGATACGAATCCATTTTAGGTGTTAATCGGTTATTGATATTTTTTTATAAAAAACTTTAAGATTTAAGATAAGATAGCAAAGAAATACCCCGATAGTTTTTTAATTCGTCCCTATTTTCCTTCTTGTGTAACAAAATGCTTATACCTTCATGTCGATCTAAACCTGCAAGTAGTTGTAATACAATTTGTTTGAATGGTTCCCTACTGCGAATTACACATAAAGACACCAGTAAAAGGTCTACCACTCAAATATGTATATTTTTCCTCGTCGCCTCGCAAGGAACACAGGCACATGTTTTGGCTTGTACGAATATACCCATATTTCATATGTTACAAAGATCCTTTACATAAAATTTCTTTCTTACTAGATGTGAATCATATTTTGTAGAATTCATATGACGGTCATTGTTAAAATACAGTTAAATATCTTTTTCTAGAACTGTCAAAAAATTGTATTTCATATATCATAGCAACAAGCTAGGAAAAATGGCTATTTGGTGAGTTTTTTGATCGAGACGGAGCCCAGATTAGAAACATCTCGTGAATGGAAATAGTTATTTGTGTATTTTATTTCAAGAATGAAAGTCTTTTCGAAAATCTCATTCGAGACCACCAAAGTCCTTTCGATCACGAATTACGCACAACGTTTTTTCTGTAGCGTTATTAAAATAACCGAAAAGGTAATAAAGAATAACACAAGGAAATTCCTATTTTAGCGCAAAGTCGACAATTTGGTTGTTGCTACGGAAACGATATTGCTCAAATATGCATAAATCGCATGAATGCACGAAATATTTTTCGCTCTGAAGCGAGAAATATTTCGTGCACGTTGTCAAGTAAACAAAACCAATGTGGCATTTTGCATACGGATATTAATGACAATCCAACTCGAAAATTTTTAACCAATCAAATTACAGAATTTTTCAAATTGGGACCAATGAAATTAGTTTTATAGTGAAAAAACCACTAGTGGTTTTTTCAACAGTAAAAACACAAGAGCTTTTTTTTATCGGATAAATTTCTTTTTGTAACGAAATAATTTTGCAAATCAGTAATTTTACGAGAAAAACTGATATGGCAAAATCGCGAGACCTTCGGTCTCGCGATTTTGCCAAATGTCAGTTTTTCGAGCAAAATTACTGATGGAAAAATTTTGAGTTAAAAAGAAATTTATTCTTAAAAGAAAAGCTCGAGTATTTTTTGGCAAGATAAATTAACGACTGAATATATGAATGAACAACAGCAATAATTATTTTTATCCAACACCTCTATATAAATATCATGTTTACTATGGTCATTTTAAATAAGGAAAGTGATTGTTTACTCTTATGTTACATTATAACCTACGTTGCCCCTAGCAACGTGGGTTATTTTTAAAAAACTCACCCCTTCAAGGATAGCAACCAATCACCAGCTTACGTTACTTAATATTATTAAAATCCAGTCATCGTGCTAGAGTATTACCGTCAAAACTACAGACTAACTATACATTGCAAATTCGATGTTTAAACTTAAATAAAGAGGTGTTGGATAAAATTTTGTATGGCACGCGTGAGTTAAGGATATTATCCACTCAGAAAAATTAACCCTCTCGGGCCTGCCGGCCCTCGAGGGTACATTTTTCGTTCGTGGATAATATCTTACTTAACTCACTTGTACCATAAATAACTATTATTGATACAATTAAATTATTTGAATGAACAGTTATTAAATACACAATTGTTATAAATAATTATAACTGACAGGGCAGACATTAAAGTGACGTAAGCGTACTAGATGTAGTCTGGTTATGAGGAACAGGCGTTTTTATCGGTGATAAAAAAGGATGAACCTTTTTTATCGCTGTCAAAATGACAAAACTGTCATCATTAAATGACACATTTTATATAGGAGTTAATTTATCACTAAGAAAAAACCACTTGTCAAAATGAAATGTCAAATTCAATTAAATTAATATTAACTACACACGCTAAATAAAAATTTGCTCGGTGGATTGTCAAGCCGAATACAGCTCGTGGTCTTTTACAATTTTTTCTTGCAAAATTTATCGTTTAAGACATTCGTAGCTTTTGCTTTTGGAAAATTACACTCGTCTTCTGCGTCGACTCGTGTAGTTTTCGTTGCAAAGCTACTCATATCTGAAACGACAAATGTTGTCGGAAAAAATTAGACCACTTGTGATATTATATATGAAAAAATGTCATCATTTCTTGACAGCTGTAGAAAAAAAATATTTTTTCCTAGCGAGTTAACGCAAACTAAGCGTACCTACTCGATGTTCAATACAATTCATGAATCTAAAGACTTGGTTTAAGGTTTAAAAACCATTTTTTATCAAAATTAGAAAAAAAATTTGTAGGATACGGATTAGGAAATGCGATTTTGTGTAACTCTTGTGTTTTAAATTTACGATTTTCATAATAACCGTAATTATCTTTCGACCAATAGAAAGCGAGATATACGCGAAAAAAATCAATTTTCATGACTTTGATCTTGAATTACTTTCGAACCGAACATGATATCGATGGCGACTTTTTGCATGTTACTTATAACGTCCATATAACGGCTGTTGTGTGCAAAAATTCAGCTTAGTGCAAATTCTTCAGAAGTAAAATGCTAATGTTACTAGTCGAATTAGAAATTCTATTCCTGCGCGTTATGTACATTTTTTAGTGCATCAAATTATTTCGTAAATGAAAGAAATAGCGAGTCTCACTTTTCATTCTTGTGTTCCCTGGTTACTGAGTTTAAAAAATGATTTATTTGAGCAACAACCTTAGTTTAGTCTTTTAAAAATAGTTCTGTCGTTAGCATATTTTAAGTTACTGGGGTTAGTAACTTATTACTAACAGTATGTGATATCTAAAGTGAACCCTCAAAAAATAGTACTATTAATGTACTGATTTTGTTATTAGCTCTGATTATTAGATTATTATTATTATTAGCTTTCTAGTTAGCAGTTCTATTATCAACTCTAAAATGTAAGTTATTTTAAAATTCTAAATGTTCGCTTGAAGAAATAAAGTTCACCATCAAAGTTACAAACTAATTTAACATTATTTTTTACATATTTTACAGCTGTACTGTCCAAAAAGCATTGTACGCCCACAAAAAAAGAGTTCAATAAAGAAATAGTGGTTAATAAGTTTTAGATATAGTGCAAATCTTTTAGTTTTGTTATACAGATTTAAATATTTATTATATAATATTATACTATGCGTTTAATATAATTTATGCTTTTTGAATAAAATTATTCTGAATATTATTTCTATTAGCTTGTTATCTCCGCATTCGAAAAAACATTAAAGCTTTAAAGGAACCAACTTGTACTAATAATAATGTATGAAAGGCAATAAATACACGCCAGAAAGGTTGTAAAACGATTTCGGGAGTTTGTATTTGTTCTTACTTCTAAACAGAAATATCTTAGGAATGAAACTGAAACTTAGAAATCACTATAGGGAATGCTTTTAATTCTACCCGCATTATCTTGTTGGAGTATTATAAAGAACTATATATTTGAACTATGAAAATATTGATGGCATTTGACTTTTGACTTCTTATTAAAGTACCCAAATAACAGAAAATTTTGAATTAGAGAATTTCAAAAACATAACATTACAATTACATTGTGTTCTTGTATTCTTGTGTGTTGTTTTTAAAATGCTAAAGTAAAAATATTTTTTAAGTTCTCTAACTAATTTAAATTTCAGGTAAGTTAATATTTCTTTCATAATAATGTATCAATCAAAAAATTTACACTTTTATTTTATAATATAAATATACATATTTTACAAACCAATTAAATAATTATTTAGAATCAAGACTTTTTCAGGGATAACCTGATATATAATAACATAAGAAAGAAATTCTAAAGATTCTTCCCTACTTCCATAACAATATTACGAACACCAGATTTTTAAAGCGTCGTAAATATGTCTAACAATTCGTTTCGCCTTAAAAAGAATAAGACAACATTACAGTACAACAGTGTAAGAAAGAGACAGATGTTTCTTTTACACCGACAACGTTGCAGGACGTCAAAATACCGAATTCCACATTAGTGTATATCTCTGGGACGTCATTTTGTCGGAAATATTTATATGAATATACACTGGATGTTATAAGACTGTATTATGTGCGGACGTCGAATGACGGTGTATATTGACTTCTTTATTTTTGATTTTATCTAAAATCTAACTAGCACACGTAACACTACTATGTAAAATAGTGTATATACACGAACTAAATCTTCTCTAGCGTTATTAGTTGTGGTGGACGTCCAATTACTTAGATATGAAAGGACGTCCATTTGTTAGGCAGATGTAAATATATATATATATATATATATATATATATATATATATATATACGTGCTTATCTATCTTTTTCAACTCCGACAGCCTATAAGGCGCCCGCGACTCCGGCCTTAAATATACAGATACGGACAAACTAGTTATTGCCATTGCTTTATACAGCTTTGTTGATGATGAGCACGTCGAGAGGGGAATTTTTTTTTTGTAAATTCTTTATACTTAGAGTGAACAAATTACCGTACCATTTCGCCTCTGAATCTTTAACATGCGCTTTTAACTCCTATTTGTATATTTTATATATGACAACCAGTTGCGTTCGCCTCCAGCGGCGTTGCTATTATTTCGGAGTCGAAAATGTATTATTTGTATCTCTTAGATATTATATCCATATTACTAAAACACGCACGGTTCTTCTGTCCTTGTTGTTTAACAGCTTCGCTGAGTACCTCTGTTATAAATAGTATTATTTGCATTGTTGTCTATAAGTCGTCTGCTTACTAATGATAATATTTAATTTAATAGAGATATGCCATATTTTAGAAGGACGGTTGATTATATTTGTATCGTTGGCGTGTAATATTATATCATTTTATCACGTACTTTCATGTATTTAGAGTTAAATGAATTGGTTAAAAGATTTAATTTAATTAATTTAATTTAAAAAGCTTAAGTTTTTGTTAGAAGTTAACTTTTTATTTATTCAGTTAGGGAAGTACATTTATTTATTCTTCAAAAATGACTACTTTAAGCATAAAGGACTAATTTTCCATTAATTTAAAATATTTAATTTAGCAAGTGCAGCATACAAGGTGTAAAATCGCTTCACGCACGATACAGTTTTATGTGCATTTTATTTCAAACCCTAATACTATCTCCCCTAATTATTTTACAGTAAAAATATTCGGGAATGTTATAAAGAAAAGAAATATATATGAATCGAATGATACCTTTGGTTACTGCAAAAATAGCTAAGCCTTGGAAACATTGGAACGATCAGAAATCAATTATACCTTGAAAATATTAGAATATTGAATGGATTACATTTGTAGAAGAGTAAAGAAAATAGAACTTCCGTTTCTGCAAAACATAGCTATGCTTTGGAAATATTGCAACGATCAGAAATCAATTATACCTTGACAATCCAACTCGAAAATTTTTAACCAATCAAATTACAGAATTTTTCAAATTGGGACCAATGAAATTAGTTTTATAGTGAAAAAACCACTAGTGGTTTTTTCTTAGTGAAAAAATTTATGTCAAATTTAATTAAATTAATATTAACTACACACGCTAAATAAAAATTTGCTCGATGGATTGCCAAGCCGAATTCAACTCGTGGTCTAATTTTTTCTTGCAAAATTTATCGTTTAAGACATTCGTAGCTTTTGCTTTTGGAAATTAGTTTTCGTTGCGAAAGCTATCTGAAATGACAAATTTTGTCGGAAAAAATTAGACCACTTGTTATATTATTAATGAAAATATTAGAATGATAGAGGAAACATTTGCGCCATAGTCAAGATTATTTTGACAATCCAACTCGAAAATTTTTAACCAATTAAATTACAGAATTTTTCAAATTAGGACAAATGAAATTAGTTTATAGTGAAAAAACCAGTAGTGGTTTTTTCTCAGTGAAAAAATGTATGTCAAAATGAAATGTGTGTGTGAAATGTGTATGTGAAATGAAATTTGCTCGATGGATTGTCAAGCCAAATTCAAATCGTGATCTAATTTTTTTTGCAAAATTTGTCATTTAAGACATTCGTAGCTTTGCTTTTATAAAATTACAGTCGTCTCCTTCGTCGAATCGTGTAGTTTTAGTTGCAAAAGATACTCATTTCTGAAATGACAAATTTTATCGGAAAAAATTAGACCACTTGTTAAATTATATATGAAAAATTGAATTCGTTCGTGTTTTGCAGTATTTTTGGATGTGAGATAGGACAAAATGTAACTCATATCGGATACAGTGCAAATTATTTAACCTTTGTTATAATAAAACAATCGTATTTTTGTTAGAACATTGTGAAACCAAGTAACGCAATTTCCTTTTATAAGAACCGTATTAGGACATCTTATCCGGACCTTACGAGGACTGAGGTTGTCTCTTTGGGGCCTTCGTGGGGGCCTCATCGGGCTTTCTTAAGTTATTTAATTGTAAAATTAGCTCAAATTGCCCCTTTTGAAATTCACAACGATCTTAAGTGGTTCCCCTATGTAGTTTAATCCAGAAAAAAACTGTAGCTATCCCGATCTGGTCTTCATGAGGTCTTAATCAAGCTTCCCTAAGTAACTTATCCTTGAAATAAATTGGGGCTGACGTAATCGAGTACTCATAGGAACTTGATCGGGCTTTCCTAATTAGGGCTATCCTCAAATACACCTTATGAGATTTCTAGACTAAGTCGGGTAAATTTCCAATGTCGAGTTGTTTTGAAAATAAAAATCTTTTATGTTTCACTTACATATTATTCTTTGTTTATACCTGTGATACGAACTATATAAACAACTGTATAACAACCAGGGCATTATAAACGAGCGTTATAGTCTATAGCGCCCGCTCGTTGTATCGTATACTTTGCAATCGGGTCCGGCGTTCTATTCATAGTAATTTGTTTGTAATAGTCAATGTTTGCGTACGAGTGTGTTGCAACACAACAAATAACGAGTATTTGCAATGTAGTTTCTGGGCGCGTGATCCGCGAATTCTTTTGTGCCGAATTCTGCAGAAATTTCTTAAATAAAATTAACTTGTTCTTTAGATGACATGAGTGCTATACGGACTTTTTTTGTTTTCATGTTGGTAACAACAAAACATTTGAATTTAAATTGTCATATCTCTGTTTGACTTTTGTAGATTTAGTAAAAGTTGTTACCATCCGACAAACAAAAAAAATCCCTAGCTTTATAAATTACTAGGAGTCTAGCTCCTACGCTTAGTTAGTAGATTTAGTGCTAGAACAGGGTTGGTTCCAACCTCCCCTTGATTGTACTTGTTTTGGAGGACATATACGTCCTCACAATATGTATCAATATGTCAACATGTGTGTTAACCTTTTGTACTCTCTTTATTGTCTTTAGTATATAGTTGTTTTTTACAACTTGTGTTTAATTTCTCTCTACCTCTGACTACGTCCTCCAGTCACGAAAACCCCACGTGACAATCTCCTAAATTAAACAAAATATCGATTTCAGCAAAAACACGTCAATTTATTTTTCGATGGGGACATTTAAATACAGAATTGTCAAAATGTTGCATCTCACACCCTTATCCCCACTCCACCAACTTTTTGACCCCCCCCCCCATTGTGACAGATCATTTTAAAGGGAATGAAAAAGGCGAGGGGTCTCTCACTCCCAGAAATTATGTACACCTATTGCCGCTTTACGGCAATAACTGTCTTTATTCCCGTATTCTCACTTGTTATTCCCGTATTGCCGTTTTTATTCCTTTATTCTTGTCTGTATTGCTGTATTCCCGTCTCGATTTCCGTATCGCCGTATTTATTTCCGTATTGCCGTTTTTATTTCTGTATTGCTGCATTAATTTTCCTATTGCCGTGTTTATTTCCGTATTCCATGCATGATTTTAGCAGTGGGTGTATTTGAATGAAAGATGTTTATTATTGGCTTTTTTGATAATTTTACAAAAGGTCGTAGCTCCACTAAGAAAAATGTAAACAAAATTCCTCACAAATAGAAAATGATCTGTAAAAAAGTAGTTTTTTATTCAATCATAATATATGTACATCACATTTTTAAGTGCTGTTAAAGTAACTGCGAACCGAATACGTGAAACGAAGAACATATATATCAGATAGATCGACTCTAAGAAATACAAAAAAAGACACATTGAGATAAATAACAAAAATTTATTTGAAAAGTGAGAATCCCAATGCACGGCAGTAAATAAAATTCAAAAAGAATTCCAGAACTCCAGTAAGATTTACAGGACTATAAAATATAAATTCCGAATCTACTTTCTGAATGTCGTTTTCCTTGGGCTGTATGAAGTTTTCCAAATCTTCTTTCAAGAATTTTTCTTTATCAATATCCAAAATTCGTCCAATGTACCATCGGGTGTCGTAAAACATTACATAATATTTTTCTAATTTCAGCTTTATCTTTCATTTTTTTTCTTGCATGTTTCCTTCCTCTAAGTCTGATTTTTCTGATTCAAAAAATTCTGATTCTGATGAAACTGAAATTACTTCAAGAGATTCGCTTGATTTCGGTGTAAGTGAACAATCGGTTTCGAGCGTATAGAAATGCATCGGTTACAAATAACTCTTTTAAAAATATAAATAATTAAAAACTTGCAAAACTAAAAATACCTGGCAAATCTACACCATAAAACTTTTAACTTGCAATTGCGCAGATCGGCCCAGTAGAACTCTCAAACGAAGCGTAACAAAAATAAGCCTTGTGTTTTAAATAGGTATAAAGTATTTTAAATTCATGGTATAAAAATCTAAAGAAAATAGAATATCAAAGCGGTCTTGGAGAGGAGAGGCGGTAAAGGAGAGCTATGGCGGCATGCAAGGGTTTGTCTATACATCAGATCAATTCGAATATTAAACACTCGATGATGGATGATGAAAGACTAGACTGCTAGGGCTGCAGCCACCGACATGCCCTAGCTATTCCTAGCATTTGTAATTAATTTATTGTAGCACTTTTAAATACTGCCCGCGTTTAAATACAGAAATTATGAGAATCTAGAGATCTTGTTTAACAAATTTCTTGAACACGTTTATTAGTATTTCAAAAACTTGACTGATGAAAAATATGTGTTTGAAATTGGCAGTCAAATATTTCGTTACTGTACATTTTTATGCAAGTTGAAACTGTTACTTCAAACCAAAATTGTTTAATTACAAGAATTATTAATAAACAAGTAGATGTTTATAGCATTTTGTTGCAAATACTATTTTATACATACGTTTATTGCAGTTTTTATAGTTATGTTCGTAGTGAACTAACCTAAAAATTAAATATTGTCGTTTTAAATTTTCTATAACTTCACAATTCAGAAAATAATTATTCTTATTCTCTTATCATTCATGTGGTAAGCTTAGTACTATTTTATCTATTTTGAATTGATTTTTGTTTACTATTATAACCACTAAAATATAAAATTACAACTGCTAGAAACAGCTACAGCTCATATAGGCGACTTCAACACCTAGATGCTAGTGATAGAAATGGTTTGTCTAACAAACAAGAGGCCGCTGCAAGTGGATGGCTTTTCTAGAAATAATTTTTTTAATTTTTGGATTTAAAAATTAAAAAATATAAAAAATACTAATGCACACAGTGGAAGCTTCACTGTAAAATAAGAATCACGTAAATCGGCCCAGTAGAACTCTCAAACGAACTGGAACAAAAAACAGCCTTGTGTTTTAAATCGACTGCAGTCCTTACAGTCTAGCCATAGCCATCATTGAGTGTTTAATATTCGTATTGTTCTGATGTATAGACAAACCCTTGCATGCCGCCATAGTTCTCCTATACGAGTTCTACAAGACCGATTTGCTAATTGTTTTTCATAAACTTTGACACGAAAATAATAATAAGAGTTGAAAGATTAATTATTATTTTCGTGAAAGTTATCACATTTGGTCCTCCAAATTTCAAAAAATACTAAGTTTAAATACCACATATGGGGTATTGCTGAACTCAAAAAAATATATACTTTTCATTTCTAGCAAGAAAATAAGGGGGTTCCATTTAAAATCATCGGCCGTGATACAGTAGCAAACTAAAAAATTAAAATTGATGTCCATAAAATTCGCAGGAAAGAAAATAAAATTCACGTGGTAATACAGAAAATATGAATTTTATTCCATACTTTATTTACACACTGTATAGTATAAAGAAATCCTTTATTCAATTAGCCTTTTAAGGGTAAGTGTCATATCACGATTCTTAGAAACGGTGAATGATTTTCAATGTTCAAACAAAAAACAATTACTTGCCGTCATTATTTTTCCGCGCACACTACAACATATACTCACTTCTTCAGAAGACCACCTAGATTTTTAAACGCGTTTGAGATAAAACGCGTAATGGAGATCGAGAAGAATGGAGCGTGTTATTCCTATTGCCGAGTTTATTTCTCAGTATTGCCACGTATTCCCCATTGATTGCCGCGTATTTTCTATTTATTGTCGCTTATTCCTGCGTATTCCCGTTTATTTCTGTTTATTGCCTCTTATTCCTTTGTATTCCCGTTTATTTCCCATATTGCCCAATATTGCTCATTATTTCCGACTCATAGCAATTTATTCCCGAGAAACTGTACACCTATTGCCGAGAGTGAGAGACCCCTCGGAAAAAGGAATCTTTGGAGCAAAATAATTGAAATCGGCCCATGGATTGCTGAGATACAGAGATAAGTCTTTTAACAACCCATTTTCAATATGATTTAAATTATTTCACATACAAACGTCTCACACGTTTCACATACAGACTGGTGCCAAATTGTGGCAGTTCAGTCATTTACTTACAGACAACTCAAGTATATTATTTTAAAAACTGATCTTGTTATTGAGATACCATCTTTTAGAGCCCCATCCTTCTGAAAATGTAACTGATCATCATTGACCATCATGTTTCCTCATGTTCCATTCATGTTTCATGTTCATGAAGTTGATTTTTTAATTCTTCAGTTATCAGTTATTAGTGGATCCTTTGTTAAACAAAGTAGGTCAATAATGACATTACCTAGAATTCCCTAGAGATCCCCCAGCTCGAAAGTCCATTGGGAACCTTTGAGAGTTATTGGAGAGACGAATTCGATAACACTACATAACATTCTAAGCTGCTATAAAAGAAGTGTTGGATGAAGAATGGAATAAAATCACAGCCGGAGAAAACCTAAATTAGTTTTAAATATAAAAAAACGTTAGAAGTAATTAAACAAAAAGGATATTCTACAAAATCCTGAAATTTAATTTTATACTTTCTTTCAACATTTATTTAGCATAATTTTCTACTCAGACTCAGACTTTTTTGTTATTTATAAGTTTAGTTAGGTTTTGTTTTAGTTTTTTTTAATATATAATAATTAAAGTTTTAGTACCTCTAGAGTCATTCGTGAAATAATTTTCAATATTATTATAATTTCATTGATTATAAATTATCTGAATCTCTTGCAAGTGCAACTGATATACAAGAATTTTTTCGAGTTGTTATTGTACCAAAGTAGATTTACTAAATTACAATGGAGAAGATGGTTATATGTTTATGTAATGAGCAAAACGTGTTATTCCAATTATTAACGTTTTTAATAATAAATATTTCACTTTTTTCTCAAGTTGCTTTTTATTAAAAATGTTAAATTTCGAATATAAATATGAAATCTTTAGTCAAAAATGTAATTATTCCCTAAAACCATTTCTCACAATTAAAATGTTATTATGGACAATACGATGGGGGCCTCGAATATGGTAAATCTGTGCCTGGATATTATACAATAAATTATTAAAGAAACGTTTTAGTATGATCAGCCTTCATACATTGTTTCTGCTAATATGATTAATTGATTAATATGAACAAAAAACGCAAGTTAAATGCTCGGAGACATGTATACTTAAATAAATACTTATCGTACTCTGTCAACTCCTATTAGTATATATTGTATGTAGTTATCAGTTGTGTATGCCTCCAATGACGTTGTCTTCTCATAAGAGCCCATAAGGAATGATGCGTATACCATATGTATGTATGTAAGTAGATGGATTGTGTGAAACCAAATAATTAATAACATCTTAAATAGTAAATATTGTGTTACTTTATTTATTCATTGTAGTTTTAATTAAAAGATACCATTAAATTTCTATAATAGCTTAATTTTTTCACAACGAAATTTTGTTATTCTTGCTTACATATAATGTGGGTTATTTACAAATTAAAGGTTTGTCAGTAAAAACATTCATTCTTAATCTTTGGAAGTGATAATGGTTTATGTAACAGCGTTTTATTAAGACAGTATCCCCCCAAGAATGGCACTTTTTATCTTTAGAAAATAATATAATTATGATAATTATAAATAATAAAAATAATTAAAAAGACGTAGAAAGTTAAATTATTCACATAATAGCATTTTATTGGATACAACAATCGTTGATTCGGCGATGGCCAGTAATAATAAGGTGATACGTAGGTACTGCTGAGTTTGTATTGTTCTTCTTAAAATTATGAAGTCATCGTAAAATACTGCGCCTCTCTAGTTTTGACAGTATCACTTTACAAACTGTTGCTAAAACAAACAATTTGTGACAAAGCATTCTCAAATCGTGCTAAAATGTTTATGATTGTTTGGATTTAATCATAAAATGCAGAAGAAAACGTCTAATATAGCCTAATTACGCTTACAATTTTAATAGACATAAATATTAAACTTTATTTCATAACGAACAAAACTTTTCTGACAATGAGGTATTTAAAATGATTTCCTAAATTCATTCCTATACTATAATAAACAAACGAGCAGGACGCGCGAGGGCATTTGCATTGCAAAAGTATTTTGATTATTTTTAAAATACGTTTAAAGTGCCAAGGAAGAAATAAAAAATAATATCATATAATTTTTTTATAAGTAAATAATGTATACCGATAATGGATATACGAATAAACGGGGTCATTTCATAATAATTAAGAATTTTGCTAATTTTTGAAACAAGCTTTTGGTCGGTCTACATTCCTCAGAAATTTAAACAGGTGTTTTTGAAATGTGATTATAAATTTATGTGTAAAACTATGTTTTAATATTTACATAAATTACCCAAATCATACATAATGCAAGTAACCAATTGTAAAGCTTTTAGTAACAAAATTTTAGTTTCATTTTAATTTGATGATTTTATGAAAAATCTATTTTTTAATAAATTTGAAAGCCCATGGTCAAGTGTATACAATAGAACAACTTCTTGAAGATGCACATAGGTAGGTTTCGCCTCTACGCTGTGTTGCCGCTAATATGAACAAAAAATGCATGTTAAATGTAGGGAGGTGTATAATGCTGTAACTTAAGTTAAGACGTATCTCGTATACAGCGAAGGCGCCGCCTAGAGTATAACACGATGTACTAAAATGTATCTATGACTGGGTGAATAGGTATTTTTCGACTCCGACCTAAAATTTGGGAAACGGCATAATAAATGATTTCCAACATTTTAAACTACATATACACGGGGATTCGTTTTCGCCTCCGTTTTTTCCACTTCGCCTCCAAAATCGGAGGCGATCGCTATGAACAGACATATATTCGGAGGCGTATCAGTGCTTTCTGCATGTATATATATATATATATATATATATATATATATATATATATATATATATATATATATATATATATATATATATATATATATATATATATATATATATATATATATATATATTTACGGCTAGTGTATAAAGTGAGGTCCGTATGAACAAAGTTCACGTTTCAAGTGAGGTCCGCAAACAAAGTGAGGACAAGTATACGGACCTCACTTTGAAATTCGATAATATTTCGTCTAGAGCTTTTCGAAGCTATAAGTTGGCGATACTGAAAAAATGGGCTGGACCTCAGATGTTGCCAAAATGGCTAGAATTATACAGATTAGTTCAAGGAGTTGACGCCTGGAGTCGCTGCGCCAGATGTATATTTTTCAGACGTATAATTTCTTGTGTGAAGCTTGTATGAATGATGCGCAAAGTGAGATCCGAACAAGTGGCAACGGTGAAAATGAAAGTTATACACTATTGATTTTAATTCTATTACAGAAGAGAACGGAAATACCCTAAATAGCCGATTTTATTTCTTACGAGCGGAAATCGGTTTAGAAAAGTTGTATTATTGTGCTGTTACAAAATTTAAAACGATAGGGAAATTTTTAGATTTAATTTCATAACGTCTGATTATTTGTAATTAGGCAATAAAACTAAAATACATTGTAAAAGAGATTAATAAATCTTCGAGGACTTGCAGCCTTTTTATTTTTTTGTATTAATTAAGAATAAAATATTGTTTTTCGAATGACATTTCGCCTAATCAAGATTAGGCTTTTTCTAGTCTTTAATAGTATACTAAGGGCTTAATTGAGTGTCTTAGAGCCCGTGCAGTCACCTGAAGCGAAAACCGAAGGCGCTAACACGATAAAGGGCTCTAAAACACTAATTAAGCCCGAAATGCGTACGTTAAATGTGCGGTCAAAGTTTAATTTAAAATAAAAATAATTTTAAAAGTCCTAAACTTCAAGTAGGTAGGTGCTATGGTCTATAAATATTCTTATTACTATGGAGACGTCGTAAACAAAAGTAGTAAAAGGGGGTGCTCCAATTTAGCGATTTACGCTCTAGAAACAGTCCGCAAAATAGGACATAATCATGTCATAATTGCCCGAGCGGACATAATGTGTATTATATATTCAGGGACTAAAATGCATTTTTTTAAATTATTAATTAACACTTAGAAAACACTTTAGTCCAGTAGTATATACGCTATTTTTTGCACGTCCTAAAGGACTTAATCGCAAAAATTCAAAATTTCATTACATGTCATTCGGACAATTGCCAAAATCACATAGTTTCCGGATAATAAATCCTATCATGTACCGCGATTACTTTTTTTTTGTTGTTTACTTGTTGTTGTTGTCAAGGAAACATTTTACTCCCTCAGGGAGTAAAAGTGCTACTTTACTCCCTCTTTTGGGAGACTAAAGTAGAGCCTTATATATCGTACGTGCAAAAAATAATAAAAGAGCATTCTTAAAACTATAATTCATCAAATAAAGACGAATAAACGCAACACAAAGATGAAAATTCAATTTAAGGAAGAAAAAAAGTTATATGAAATGACACAAATCTTTTTGACGTTTTTCGAGAAGTAAATTTTTCAATTTTGTTTTATAAAGAAGAAAACAAACATTAAAAAAATGTCAAAAATTTTAGATTCTATGCAAATCTTTAAATGGAAATAGCAATTGTCATGAACAAATATACAAATGAAATTTTGTTTTTGTTTGTTTTTGGGCGAGGAATCAGGATGGCGGAGCATCCTTCGTACCTTATGGCACCGATTGCTATGATAATTTGGCCGACCCTACTAGAATTTAGCCGAATATGGGGGAATTCCACCCCAAGTAGGGATTTTTAATGTGCCAAACATCGCATTGACACGGGACCTACAGTTTTACTTCCTATCCGAGAAGAAGGCATGTTTTTAATTTTTCTCCGCTATTAAAAATTACCAGCTCAGCCGGGGATCGAACCTGCGATCCTTGTATTACGAAGCAAACATGCAAACCACTAATCCACCGAGGCTGGCAAGTTTGTTTATATTATTGCTTTTAGAAAGAAAAGTTAGACGCAACATACTCTGCAGACTATTTTTCTGCATTTAATACACCCAATAATTAAATAAGTCATTTATTAAATTCATTGAAAAAAAATTTCATTTCAGATTTAATCTTTAAATGGAAATAGTAATCATTATAATAATAATAATAATTACTACAACCCATAACCTAAATCAAGGCCCCACAAGCTATAAGCTTGTGCGGAAGGGAGGGGGCGATTATTATTATGTAGGCCCAATGTGCGGCTGCAGCCGACTTATAGATGGAACAGCGCAAATCCCACATTTGTTACAGCTAAGGAAAACTGCAGAAAACCTTAACCAGATCTGCCAGCGCCGGGAGTCGAACCCGGGCCGCTTGGGTGAAAGTCCGGCACGCCAGGCATTACACTACCAAGGCTGTATTATGAACAAATAAATAACGGTAGGTAACCCAAAATAGTATATTATGCAACAAATGAATGATGATGTTCGAGTTGCATACACTATTTTTTTCTTGGAGCGTTGCTGATTTGTTACTTCCAAGTGGAATTCTGTTATAAGTTGTAACCTCAAACTGGTCACCGGGTGACGATCAGATGAGGGCTTTCCTACACAACTACTAAATGTTCTCAACTTTCATTGTATTATAAAAGCTCGCAATGAATTTAATTCTTACTTCTCAAGGCAGGCTTATAAAAATTGATAACTATAAGTACCAAATATTACAATCAAAATGTCTCTTTGTAAATTAATATTTAATAAAACTAACAATAAGAATAATTTATTAGAACAGATTTAGAATATCAATTATATTTATTATTCACTATGTGATGATGGATGATGAGGTCGTTCCCAACTTTATAGTAGAGTCAATTTTTGCATTAAGTTCTTATTTTTTACTATCTAAAGATAGAGACTTGAAATCTTTTGTAATGCCTTCAGTACTGGACCAATATAAAATGTTATGTTTAAAATGGGGGCACGCCCCCTCGGGGGGTTGAAACCCCCATTTTGTACCCCTTATTTAATAACGCAACCAAATTGAGTGAAATTTATGTTGGGAGGGTTCTTGGAGTCGCTGATTATGAATCCAATGAGAAAATTGACAAATTCAAAGTGGCGGACACCAAAATGGCGGTCCTAAAATAACGGCATTTGAGATTAAGAATGCGATTTACGCCGTTTCTATTGATTTTAGAGAAAAGCTCAAAGAGTCAAAAAGTGTTTAAAATGTGATTTTGCAAAGGAATACACCATTTTGGTTACCTTATTATGTAACCCTTTCGCTCTGCCCTAGTAGTAGAGTAAATTTTTGCATTAAGTTCTTATTTTTTACTATCTAAAGATAGCGACTTGAAATCTTTTGTAATGCCTTCAGTACTGGACCAATATAAAATGTAATCTGTTTAAAATGAGGACACGCCCCCTCGGGGGGTTGAAACCCCCATTTTACACTACCAATTTAATAACTCGGGAAGTTTTCCATCAACTTGAGCGAAATTCATGTTGGGGGGTTTTTGGGGTTGCTGATTATGAATTCAATGAGAAAATTAAGAAATACAAAATTTTATATATATTTATACATATATACTTGTAAATATAGTTTATTTAGTAGGTACTTTTTTATTATTTTATTATTATGTGGTGAACAATTTATAAATATGACTGATGACATAATGCAACACTATCATTCAAAAAATTAAAAAGTATTTTATATTGGTACTATACGAGGGTTGCGCTGAAAATTGTTATTTATAAAAAGAACGTTGCATTTTTTAACAAAAAATCTTTATTGTTTTTCAAAATAATCTCCATTCAGACTAATACACTTGTGCATTCTTTGAAACCACTTTTTAAACATTCGGAAAATTCATTTTCTGAAAGGTCCTCAAAAATTCTTTGAAATTCTGTAACTGCTGCATCTGCGTTGGGAAATCTTTTACTTCGCATCATTTTTTTAACAGTTGGAAACAAAAAAAGTCGCACGGCGCCAGATCTGTGCTATACGGAGGATGAGTTACCAATTGAACTTCCGTATCTTTCAAAAAATCCAATGTTCTGGCAGCAGTGTGGGAGGATGCGTTGTCATGATGGACTAAGATGTTACGCAAACCGGTCCTTTGGCGACCTGCCTGTAATTTTGCAAACATCTGTGGTAAAGCCACTTCGCAGTACCATTCAGAATTAACAGTTCTGCGATCTTCAAGTGGAATAACAGCAACAGGACCACATCGGCGGAAAAAACAGCAATCATTTTCTTATTGAAGCTTCTGCCACGAATTACTTTTGTGGGCAAGTCTTCATCTTCGAATACCCAAACACTAGACTGCTGTTTAGTTTCAGGGTCGTAACTGTATACCCAAGATTCGTCACTAGTTACAATGTATGCCACTTGCCTGGAAGCTCCTCCGTCAAAGTTTTGCAACATAAATTTACACCAGTCTATTCGAGCCTGTTTTTGACTTTCTGAAAGCAAATGCGGTATCCAACGGCTTGCTAGCTTTCTTACACCAAGATGTTTATGCCAAATGGTATTCACCGCCGAGGATCCAATCTTCACTTCCTCCTGAATCTCCCTATAAGTAATATTTCGATTGGAATGAATCAAGCTTGCCACACGATCAACATTTTCTGAACAGGCAGCTTCTGCAGGTCTTGCTTCGTCTTCTAGAAGTTCTCGCCCTCGTCGAAATTCTCGGAACCAATGACTAACAGCGGATAATGGAGGGGCAGCATCGCCAAAAGCTGCTATCAAATTTTCATGGCTTTGCTGGTATCCTAACTGTCTTTTATAGTCGTAGAAAATCATAGCTCTAAGGGCAGTTCGCGGAATGCTCATCTTAACTGAATTAAAAATGCACAACTACTTATCTTACAAAATTAACTACCCTTCACAAGGAAATCGGAACGTTTGACAATTGTGGGTAACAAATGTCAACTAATGCGACATTCAATTGTTGCAATTGTTTCTAGCCAATTGAGCTTCCATGGCCTGTTACTAACTATTAACAGAGCATCCCTTATATCAATACTTTGCTGGAACTTTTCGATCCTAAATTTATGATATTTGTGACGGTAGAAATTCCTTGATAGAAGCTCTTTCAGATCAGCAAGTGTATGTATATGTTGTATTATTAGCAACTACATGTTTCACTTGTGCCTATACCAATTCTATTGTAGTTAAATAAAATATCCTCGGTTGAAATGACCTTACCATAAAGCCAATCGATACTGCCACTTTTTCAAACTTTGTGTTGGCGATTTCTCAGATAATAGATTAAGGTACGAGTTGCATACAAAGCTTTATGTTGGACTGCTATAATTAGTCTAATCAATTTAGAAAAAATAGCGGAAAGTTGAGGTAAGTCCATGGATTTTTGCATACGGCTTCCTTGTGGGTTATTAAACCTTAAAGGTCAACACCTGTAGGTGGTGAGGTCGAAGAAATAATGAGCATAAACCACGCCCTTTACCGGTTTTGTCGTTTTTCTCGGAAACTATTAGGGTTATCGAGATAAAGCTTATTTAAATCCCTACCAAAAGTGTTCGAATTTTTTTTCGTACTTCGCCTTCTTTCTGTGTTATCGAAGAAAGGAGATATGTCATACACGGATCAGCAATTTGCACCAGTAAATTTGCTCAAGGAACTTTCTGGCGTAACTTTTTATGGTCCCCTATTGCCATGAAGTAGCTAAGAAAAATTCGTTGAGAACGCCATCGTGGTACAGTCATCCTTTATCTTAGCATCTCTTCGGCAAAATCCATCAGGCGATATTATAGATATTCTTGATAGCAGTCGGCTGAAAAATTCATATTGGCAAGTTAATTTTAGAAGAGTACCTGCACTACTGAATTTTTGAATCCAACCCAATACGTACAAGGTGTTTCGCCTTTTTTGAAATCATAATTTCCTTTATTTATAAGTTCTTGGTACTAAATCATTACGCCTTAAGGAGACTTAACGGTACCTTTCAAGCAGTCTTTATGGAATGCTTCGTGTTTAGCTCTGATCAATCTTTTGCGAGAGTAACTGACGGATACACCACACTTTAACTAGTTGATGAATATGACCTTAGTCCAGCATTTCTGTCCAGGACAACTTAGTTTTAGCCCATGCTACTCGTCGTTTTGCAGATACTTGTCAGCATTAACTATGCTGTTTATGAACTAAAATCTTCTTAATCCTCTAGCTAACATACAGCCTCAAATCATTATGTCTTGAGGAAACTTAACATTAAGCAGTTCTAGTTTTACTCTCGCAAAAGAGTAATCAGAGCTAAACACGAAGCATTCCATAAATACTGCTTGAAACCTAATGTTAAGTTTCCTCAAGGCGTAATGATTTAGAGCTCTATGTCAGCTGGAGGATTAGTAAGATTTGAGTTCATAGACGGCACAGTGAATGCTGAAAAGTCATTCACAATAATTATTGGTTGGTTAAATTTAAATCGCAGATTCACATACAGTTCTAATGAACTGTATGTGCATTTAAAAAGCATTTAAAAAATAACTAGAGTTAAATATTAAAAATACCAAGAGCGATATTAATCCTCCTTCTTATATCTTTTTACACTTAAATATGGATTTTATATGCATTCTTTTTGGCCTAATAAATACCCTAAGTATAGAATAACCACTTTTCTTTGCTACAAACCAAGATCGGTTTAGGTAGGAAGATAAATACATATATTCTTTTTAACACGTACCGTAAGGAAATTACAGACAAATTTTTAAATTTAATTAAAAAACGAGATGGAACAAACTCAGCATTTTAAATTAGGCGACAATATTTACTGATTTTACTAGCATTTTCAGAATAATTAACATATTATACAGATTTACCTCTATAATTATTAGTGAAACTAATCTAACTGTTAATAATAATTAATTATTAGGAGTAATACATTTAGATTTTAAAGTAAAGTATGTGGTACTTAGCTATCAATTCACTAATCTGCCCCAGTAATAGCAGGCTGTTAATATTACTAGCACAATTACCATTAAAATGATGAGAAACACAAGAATCTTGATAGTTGAATCTAATTTTTCGTCTAAATTTAATTGATCTAAGCGGTCAAGCATTCGTTTAAACATTCTAGAAGGCAATGGAACAGCCAACAGGAAATAGTTAAGTTAGGGAGCCAGTAAATAGTCCAAATAGTCTGGAGAAATAGTCTTACGAAGAAAACAGAACAGACATTTTTTATAGAAAAATTAATTATCTATCTATTTTATTTAAACAATTTTTTTGTTAAATTAATATTTTAAGAGTTATTACACTGTAATGTTTTCCTGTTTCAGTGAGATATAATAATTCGCAAACGGCTAACGTTTGCGAATTATTTAGCAAAACTAAAAAGTAAAAACTTTGCTGTGTAATAACTCTTAAAACATTAATTTGCAAGCAATTAAAAAATTGTTTTAATAAAAAAGATAGATAATTTATTTTTCTACAAAAAAGTCTGTTATATTCTTTTTCGTAGAACCAACCGTTCTCGAGATATTTTCAAAAACGGGTTTATTAAAATGGCTACTGAAGCATACCCGTCTCCGCCACACCAAATTAGTTTTATACTGACGACCGACCAACTAACAAATTCCAATAATAGAATAGCATGCATTTTTGCTGATGATATTGAAAGCAAAAGATGGCAACAGCGCCGGTCCTCACGTTATACTTAAAACCTGTGTATAATTTGATATTGGGGCTCACTTTGCCGATTAAATCGTATCTAATAATATGGTCCTCACGTCGTCAGTAGTATAGTGTAGCCTCACTTGGTATTATTATACACAGCAAATAAAACTTTTTTAAATTCAAAGAAATCTGTGTATATTTGCGAGATACATAACTAGAACAAGAAAACAAGTGATGACAAAAAAAATTTGCAAAGCTGTGACCATTTATAAGGGTGGTCCTCATTAACTACGGTTCATGATATGTCCTCACTTTGATAAGTGGCCGTAAATATATATATATATATATATATATATATATATATATATATATATATATATATATATCTATAGGGCACCACTATGCGTCCCCCCATGTAAAATCTTAGGTTCAAGCAGCGTCCGAAGTCACTCGGCGTCCGGATATACGGACGCTGGGTGACTAGTGCCTCAAATTTGCACCATATGAAGCTTAAAGTGTCTAGATGACGAAAATGTAAAAATTAGCTGTGCGCAGTTTGACACCCATTCCTGATTCGTGTATAAAATCGTAGTTCGAGCGTTTGCCACACGCAGCGCTAATAGCGCGGGATTTGTATACATTTGTATACAAATTTATGGCATAGGTTTACCCTGCGTCCGCATATTTAACAAGAATTGTGTTGGTAACACTGATTCCTTTGTGGCTAGACAGTGACGTCATTTCAACGGGACTTCACTTTATGCATTGTATTTCTTAGTAAAGATTGCGTCATTTAAGGTGACAAAAATTCGTACATATTATATTTTGTTAAAGCTATTTAAGAAACACTTTTAATACGTTTCATTTATGCGTCATGTAAATTTCGTTTAAACCGGTTTTAATTGCTCCTACAAATGGGCGATAATTTTAATAAAATCGTAAGATTTAATTCAAAGCTCTATTGATTTAAGTGAAACAAACGTAACCATTATTATATTATCATTCAGTATTTAATCAATCACTGATGCTGTTAGCTAGTAATAAATCTGGCTGTTTAATCTTATCCCATATTATATTTTAAAATTTTTAAAACTCATATGTTTGTGAGGCAGACAGTGACATCATTTCAAACGGGACTTCTTATGCATTAAAATATTGAAATTAAATAACTTTTACAACTTCTAATTTGTTAGATGACATACAAACTTGAGATTTGGCACAATTATAGGAATTGGGATTCTTGTAAGTAGGAAAATAAAAAAATATATTTATGTCAACCCTCGCACCCCCTGTTAGGAGTTGTAAAACTTCTAGATGACTTAGAAACTTGAAATTTGGTGTAATTATAGGATTTAAGATTATTATAAAGAAAAATATAAAAAAAATGTTATGATGTCAACCCCTGCACCCCGTTCTGGGGTTGCAAAACTTCTAGATGACATACAAACTTGAAATTTGGTATAGCGATGGAATTTAGGACTCTCCTAAAGAAAAATTTAAAAAAAATTATTAAATCAACCCCCATCTTCCATTTGGGGGTTGTAAAAGTTCTAGATGACATACAAACTTGAAATTTAGTATAGCGATGGAATTTAGGACTCTCCTAAAGAAAAATTTAAAAAAATTATTAAATCAACCCCCATATTCCATTTGGGGGTTGTAAAACTTCTAGATGACATACAAACTTGAAATTTGGTATAGCGATGGAATTTAGGACTCTCCTAAATAAAAATTTTAAAAATATTATTAAATCAACCCCCATATTCCATTTGGGGGTTGTAAAAGTTCTAGATGATATACAAACTTGAAATTTAGTATAGCGATGGAATTTAGGACTCTCCTAAAGAAAAATTTAAAAAAATTATTAAAACAACCCCCATATTCCATTTGGGGGTTGCAAAACTTCTAGATGACATACAAACTTGAAATTTGGTATAGTGATAGGGTTTAAGACTCTCGTAAAGAAAAATAAAAATTTTTATTAAGTCAACCCCCGCACTTTATTTGGGGGTTGTAATACTTCTAGATCACACACAAACTTGAAATTTGGTATATTTATAGGGTTTAGGATTCTAGTAAATAAAAATTAAAAAAAATGTTATTATGTCAACCCCGCATCCCCTTTTAGGGTTGTAAAACTTCTAGATGACATACAAATTTGAAATTTGGTATAGCGATGGAATTTAGGACTCTCCTAAAGAAAAATTTAAAAAAATTATTAAATCAACCCCCATATTCCATTTGGGGGTTGTAAAACTTCTAGATGACATACAAACTTGAAATTTGGTATAGCGATGGAATTTAGGACTCTCCTAAATAAAAATTTTAAAAAAATTATTAAATCAACCCCCATATTCCATTTGGGGGTTGTAAAACTTCTAGATCACATACAAACTTGAAATTTGGTATAGCGATGGAATTTAGGATTCTCCTAAAGAAAAATTTAAAAAAATTATTAAATCAATCCCCATATTCCATTTGGGGGTTGTAAAACTTCTAGATGACATACAAACTTGAAATTTGGTATAGCGATGGAATTTAGGACTCTCCTAAAGAAAAATTTAAAAAAATTATTAAATCAACCCCCATATTCCATTTGGGGGTTGTAAAACTTCTAGATGACATACAAACTTGAAATTTGGTATAGTGATAGGGTTTAAGACTCTCGTAAAGAAAAACATAAAAAATCTTATAAAGTCAACCCCTGCAATTTATTTGGGGGTTGTAATACTTCTAGATCACACACAAACTTGAAATTTGGTATATTTATAGGGTTTAGGATTCTAGTAAATAAAAATTAAAAAAAATGTTATTATGTCAACCCCGCATCCCCTTTTAGGGTTGTAAAACTTCTAGATGACATACAAACTTGAAACTTGGTATAGCGATAGAATTTAGGACTCTCCTAAAGAAAAATTTAAAAAAATTATTAAATCAACCCCCGTATTCCATTTGGGGGTTGTAAAACTTCTAGATGACATAAAAACTTAGAATTTGGTTTAGTTATAGGGTTTAGAGTTCTCGTAAAGAAAAATATAAAAAATTGTTATTATGTTAACCCTCCGCTACCCCTTTAGGGGTTGTAAAACGGGACTTCACTTTATGTATTTAAGTAATGAAATTAAATAGTCTTTATAACTTCCGAATTTCTAGAGTACATACAAACTTGAAATTTGGTATATTTACAGAGTTTCGGATTCTCGTCTAGCGAAAAATTAAAAAAACGTTAAAAAACCCATATTTATATTTTCAAAATTTTGTTCTGTTTTGGGTAGCAGCCACCTCAGAATTTCTACACACGGGAAGAATAGTAAACAATCTTTGCGTTTGATTTTCGAACGGGTGCCGTGAAAGAACATAAAAAGTCACCTATTTTATAGATTTTGCGAAGTTGAGGGTCTAAGGGGGTAGCAACCAACCCTTAGAATTTTGAAATACGGGAAAAATAGTAAATAATCTTTGTTGCGGTTCATATTTGAATGGGTGACGTGAAAGAACATAAAAAGTTACATACTTTACGGATTTTGCGAAATTCAGGATATAAGGGGGTAGCAGCCAACCCTTAGAATTTCTAAATGTGAAAAAATAGCAACGATTTTTGTTGCGCTTCATTTTCATGGTTATCATGAAAAAACATAAGAAGTCGCATATTTTATGGTTAATAATATACAAGATACTTTTTAGATTTTGCAAAATTCAGATTTCAAAGGTGTACGAGTCACCACTTCAAATGTTTAAATGTGAAAAAAATAGTAAACACTTAGCCACTTAACGGGTTCTGGCCTATTTAACAGTCTACACTCAATCATCCGGACAAGCTTTTGGTTATAGTAATGGAATTAAAAGAACTTCGTAGATTTCGGCTTCTTGTTTACGAAAACAGTATTAGAATACATTCACTTTATTATTTCATTATCATTCACTTTAAACCTGTAGTACCTTATTACTTTTTTATTCAGAATCCCACTTGCTATCGATTTCCATACTTCAAATCTAATCGTTCCATTTAAAAAAATCCTGATGATGATATATATATATATATATATATATATATATATATATATATATATATATATATATATATATATACTATAGTTTTTCTATTTATCTTATTTTGTGTTCTGTATGGATTGTATTATCTGTGTAATCTTGCTATTTTTTTTTGTTCTTGTACTCCAAGGGGATGATGGAAGAGCAGCTTATGCTGAATCATCTCCTTGTGATTCTGTAAAATTACTATTCAGAATAAATATTATATTATATTATATTATATCCAGCACCAGCACAAGTTCTAAGATGTGTTCTGATTTCGTAAACTAGAGGTCAAAGGATACAAAGTTCTTTTAATTCCACTGCTATAGTCACAAGCTTGTTGGAATGATTCAGTGTAGACTGTTAAACAGGACACCCTGTATAGTCTTCAATATCTTCCTCTGAATCGCAGAAAAATTAATTTAGTGACAAGCGGTTTGGACAAAAAATTGTTTTTTATGTTATTGCACTGTTATTGTTAAAATTAGGAATATTTCTTTGAGAAAAATAATGCCTACATGAAAAGTGTTCATTTAACCAAAACGAAATCAAAAAATTAATAAACAAGAAAACATAATTCCCTATTTTTTATATAAATCTTAAATGAATTGCTTTTTGGTCTGAAAATTAGAACCCAAGGTTTCTTTCTATAACCCCTACAAAAATTTCATAGATATATGGCATGTACTTTCTGAGATAAAAACTAATTTGTTTTTAATAAAATTGTCCCTAAAAATGGGTAACTTTTATTACCTATTGTCTGATAAAAACAAAAGTAGCTATAGCATTTAGAAATATAATATTTTACTAAAGTTAAGCTTTATTAAAGTCAGAGGACTCGAGAAAAAAATGGATATTAGATAATCAGGAATATAACTCAATATTATAGTTTGAAAGACGTCCTTATATTATAAAAAGTTAATGTTGTTAGCAAGAGAATATTTCCTTGTAAGCATGGATTAAATTTCATTGCAGGTGTGCAAGTCTATAAAGTGACGTAATTTTGTGTATGCTATAACGCACACGTAAAAAACAAAAGCTAATTATTGTGTAAAATGACACTTAATTCGAATTCTAGTTAGCGAATAGATTCTGATATTGGGCTATTGCCAGAAATTCCATTTTTTTCAAATTATGCACGATGGTACATTTTATATACTAGAATGATTGCTTGAAGCTGGAAAAAGAACTTAAAATTGTCTGCTAATAGACCCAACCTGTGTATTCTTGTATATAACTTTTTTCGGTCAGTTGTGTTTACAAATTTTTAATCGTGTTCCTTTTAACACTCGTTTTTCGGGGATTTTCCAAGGAGTAGAGGTTCTCTTTTGCAATTATGAATTTGATAACGGTTACAGCTGTACATATAAGTAACTGTAAAAAACAATTCATTTATGCAGCATTCATTCGGAGCATTTAAGAATTAAAGTAAACATTTTAGGTTCTCAGAATTGTATGATGAACAATTTGACGTCGCGTCATCAAACATCGTATCAAATATCATGTTACTGAAGATTTTAGTTGCCCATTGCAAAATCTTAATTATTTATGCTGCCAGATTTTAAATTTTTCTTTATATTCTTGAATCTGAAATTTTTTGAAAATATTTTAAATGTTTACACTTGAAACCACCAAAACAAATTTTGGTTAAAAAGTCTTGAATAATTATTGTTTTAAATGCGTTAATAGGATTGAATTAAGATTATTATTTTTTGTTTAAAAGACTGACATGGAATTATAAATTATAGGACCTTCGTCCAGCTTCAAGCAATCATTGTAGTATAAAATGTACCATCGTGAATAATTTTTTCTATCAAAGAAGAAGGAAAGTGGCAAACACTCTCTTATACTGCATGCACGCAGGCCCCAGTTTTTTTCTGCCTGTCATTTTCTACGAGTTTCTCAAAATATTTTTTTATGTCACTATGTGTAGTTTATAGCAATTTAAATTTGTCCAACAAGCGTTGATCTTCGTACACTGGTATAACACCGTAAGCGTTTCAAAATGGAAAACAGCATTCCAATTATACTGTCTCAACAAGGATTTTCGAAGCTCCACTGTCTTTGAGGTATAGCCCAATGCATGAGAGTACTACTTTTAGGAGATGAATCCCTCCAAGACCAAGCAATAGGTTGGGATTTTTGTTAGACACACTGAATTTATTTGAGCATATGATGTACTTCTTCATTGCATCACAATGAACCCTTTAGTTCAGTTACATTTGATTTTCTAAGAAATAGAGAAACCATACAAGATCCTTGGGAAGGTTTTTACTTCATTTTCTTCGTTAACGTCACTATTTCCTTTTGTTTTGATAGTACAGTAGCTTTTGAGCAGTACAGTAGTTTTTTCTTTTCCTTTGTGTCATAATTTTTTGCAGTTTTCAATTTTCCAACACCATAGTGTGTCGAATAATTTATATGAAGAAAAGAAGTTGTCAAGGAAAATATTATGATTAGGGTTATTCTCTACAATAGATAGTAGATAAAAAACAAAGTCACCTCCCAACCCAAGTCTGGATTTTTTATTATTTGGAGGATAACTTGTATAAGTACCCTTCATCTGAACAGATATACCATAATTTGAAACCGAATCTTACCGGTTTCACTTTTAGAAGCATTTTGTTGCGAGTGCCGTTCAAAATATGGAACTATCTGTTCATCTAGTAATATAAGTTGCACGAGAATACTCCATACTGCATGAGTTTTTCATTCATGATGTAAAAATTACCTACTAAGGTTTACCAAAAAGAATGAAGTGAATATAATCATGGGTGACTTCACGGAAAGATAGGTAAAGGAAGAGTGCAATATATTGTTGAAGACCATGGTATTTGCAAACGAAACGATAGGGGGGATATCTGGTACAGTTCTGTAATGAAGAAAACTTAATGGTAGCAAACACCTGGTTCCAACTTCCAGAAAGGCGATTGTACACTTAGAAGTGTACTTAGGACCAGGAGACAATGAAGGAAATATCATAAAAAATCAAATAGATTATATACTGATTGATAAACGATATAGAAACGGAATTAAAGTTGTAAGAACTTATCCTGGATCAGACATATGATCTGATCAGAACCCCGTAGCTGAAAAACGTGAGATTAAATTGAAGAAAATCCGGAAGAGAAATAAAACAAGACCTAACTTTGAGAAACTGGGGGAACCACAAATAAAAGAGGAAATAACACGAGTTTTGAATAGTAAGTTTAGGGAAACGGTATAATTGGAAACAGAAACAATGGAAAACTTTTGGCAGTCTGTTAAAAATGTAAACATGAAGTACAAGAAAATGAATTGGAAAACCAAGAGCAGAGAGCAAAACAGAGATGGATGACGGAAGAAATCCTTTTATTGATGAACGAAAGAAGGAAGTACAAACATAAAGACTATAATAAATATAAAGAAATCCATAAAAAGATCACAAGGCTTATAAGAGAGGCAAAGGAGACCTGGATGGAGAAACGTTGTCAAGTACTCGAAGAGCTGCCAAGAAAGCATGATTTCTTTAACACACAAAAAAGAAGATAAAAGAAATAACTGGAAATAAAACCCATCAACACGATATCTTAGTCACAGATAGTAACAAAAAAACAATAGACCCAAACGAGATAGAAGAGATTTTGACAAGCTATATACAAGAGCTTTTTGATGATATCAGAATGTAACCAGAACCAAGAGAAATAGATCAAGAAGATTAGCCATTGAGAATTATTATAGCAGAAGTGAAACACGCAATAAAACTATCAAACCACGTAGAGTCTCAGGTGAAGATAACATCTATACTGAGATGCGTAAAGTATTAGACGATGAAAGCCTCAACATCTTAACATCTTTCTTAAATAGAATATACTATACAGGAATCGTACCACACGACTGGACCCAACTTACTTTTATTCCGATACCTAAAAAGAGCGGAGTAAAACAGTGCTCACAGTACCGATTGATTAGCCTGATGAGCCATGTACAGTAGATAATGCTAAGAACATGCATCAACGAGTACACACAAAATGCGGACAATATGTAGGAGAAGAACAATTTGGTTTTCGCTTAGGCATTGGAACTAGAGAAGCAGTTCAAGGTCCTAGGACTAGCAGAAATACATAAAACAAAATTAAATAGCTTATCGGTATCTCCAGTGTAAGTGACTCCTGCGTACAATGTTGCTTCCTCACGGCTTGCTCCAAAATTATAAGTCTGGATTTCTTCAGCTAGTTTGCAAGCATAATTTTCAGAGAAGTCTATATGTAGTAACCCTTCATTCTTACTAAGACTGTTTTTCAGTGTGTTCTAAGCAGCATTTTCATTTTTAATGTTAAATTTATATTTATTTTTAAAGTTTTCATTTCTTCTTGAACCTCTCCCTCCAACTCTCGGACAGGTTTAGTAACATTGATTTTAGCTGCAATCTTAACATTAAATTGAACCTTTTCTTCATTTTATTTTGACATTTCAGAGGCCTGCCATACATATGCAATGCGGAAGCCTTACTACATGTTACAGGAGTTCATATGAATTTTCATTATCTACAAGTTTTAGTGGCTTTAGTTTTTGTGGTTTGAAGCTTATGTTTGCACGTTGTTTGTACAAGCAGGTAGCTCTGTTTATTTCATTAGGTTTGCATACATAATATAGACGGTAATAACATAGGGATGGCATCGAGAGAATGTACTGTAGGATATTTTTGTTTTGTGTGCAAGGCCAATTGTTTTATTTGCTAAACTATAAAGACGGTAGTGTCCTATATCAATGTACATCAACAAAGCATTTAAAAATATTTTCCGTTGGTTTTTTTGACCTCCAGCAACTCTCCAAGGTTTCACCAGCGAGTCATGCAAAACTAGAGTACGGATTGCTTATTCCTCATTGCTTTTTCCTTTTCCAGGTCCAAGTCCAACAAAACGTTTCCCTGCAGTTTTTTTTTATTCAGAGATGGGCATTAGTTTTTCTTCAGGTGTTTTCATAACTGTATTGTTTTCAGTTTTTTTCTACTTAAATGCTTTCTTCTTCTTTTCACATTCTCAAGTTTGCTCAAAACAAATAGCCAGAAACCCAAGTGCAGAGAGGTTTCTTTTTGTATCTGAACTTGCCCGACGAAGAGAACACAAAAAAATTGAACAGCTAAAAAATCATTTGGCAGGTCAATCACCGCTGGATATTTTTCTAAAACTTTTTGATGATGAAGTTCAAGATATAGTATTGCGATTTTTTGTAAAGTAGGCTCATGATAAATGAACTCGCTAAATGCAAAACTTTGTAATTATTTACAAAAATAATTATAACAATTTAGATATCGATATTATTGGTTGTCTTGTTTTATGGACTTGCAGTACTGATAAATGTATGAGATGCAAACTTTGGTGTTTTATAAATGTAAAACTTCACGCTTATAAAATATAATCATGTAAAAGTCATCATCAGATGCAAAACTCACGGGAAATGTGAGATTGTTAGGTGCAAGACTCAAGTTCACTAACAATGTAAACGCAGAGTTTTGTATTTAGTGGGCTCAAATAATACACACGATTTTATATTTACAAGGGAAAAACTTTTCAGTTTTATTGGCATCCTGTTTTTATTAGGCTATCATACGTTGCCCCAAGCTAATTTGTGTTGGTATGTTGAAGAAGGCAAAGGAGTCGATATTGCATAGAACTGCATGACGAGAAACAAATTCAGAAATATTCAGTAAGCTCGATAAAACTGTTACATTTTCTAACTTTGCGGCCTTTTTTACATCTTCTTTTTCTTAAGGTGCTGTCTTCTTATAGAAGGTTAACAACAACTTCGGCAAATCGTTCACTATCTTTTGCTATTCTTAGTAATAACTGTGAGTTTAGGCCAGTGCAGTCTCTCACATTTCTCAACCATGCGCCTTGTCTCCTGCCAGTTCTCTTCTACCCTCAATCTTGCCCTCCATTATCAGTCTTAGGTATGGCTCAGCAGAAGTTCAAGAGTTGCAGGGAGAGGTTCAAGAAGAAATGAAAACTTTAAAAATAAATATAAATTTAACATTAGAAATAAAAATGCTGCTTACAACACACTGAAAAAGAGTCTTAGTAAGAGTGAAGGGTTACTCCATATAGTCTTCTCTGAAAATTATCCTTGCAAACTAGCTGAAGAAATCCAGACTCATCATTTTGGAGCAAGCCGTGAAGAAGCAGTCATTTACGTTGGACATACCGATAAGCTATTTAATTTTGTTCTATGTATTTCTGCAAGTCCAGATCATGTCCTGCAGCTATTTGGGCACACTTAATCCTGTCTTTACCTTTCTGTCGCAACAATTGCCAAGAATCCAAACAGTTTATTTGTTTTCAGATAGACTCTCCATTCTTTAATAAGGTAGTTAGTTATCTTTAAACTTTGATGCATTGAGTATTCCTTAACTATCTTTGTAACATAAACGGTTTTTGTATTTAGTCAAAGTAAAACTTCTAACCGAGAAACAAGAACAACGACGAGTGACATGGACTAAATATGTAGTTGTCCTAGACAATGTTCCAGAGAATGACTGGTATAAGGTCATATTCAGCGACTAGTCAAAGTCTGGTGTTTTCGTTGGTTACTCTCGCAAAAGACTGATCGGAGCTAAACATGAAGCATTCCATAAGTACTGCTTAAAACGTACGGTTAGGTTTCCTCAAGGTGCAATAGTTTAGAGCTATATGTCAGCTGGAGGGTTAGAATGATTTCAGTCCATAGACGGCACAGTTAATGTTGAAAAGTATCAGCAAATTCTTAACGCAAACTTGTTACCAATCGTTAAAAATCGATCTTGACCGCGATTTAATCTTTCAACAAGATGGTGCTTCTTACCACACATCAAAAACGACCAAAAAATGGTTTGAAAATCATAATTTCAAAGTTGTTGAATGATCCTCAAGCAGTTCGGATCTTTAGTGTTATTGAATTTGAAATTATCAGCAAGTGGGGCATTATCCAATTTAGATAATTGTAATCCCCAAGTTAGAAGTATGTCAGCCAAAATTTAAGAGGCGAATAAAGCAAAGCGAGATGTTAAATCTTATTGAATTGTATTTATAAACTGCTATCTGAATATTTAGTTGTCAGCGAGTTTTATTGAATTTTTGAAAATTGTTTTCTGCAGATCTTTTTTTACAGAAGTTAATGGTTATTGTTTGAAAATGGTGTAATTTGGAACACTAGTAGGAAAAATAAACACAGAATTCATGAAACTGTCCAAATACATATTTAGTTGTTAGGGCTCGTACATGTTTTGTAAATTTCACAGAGGAACATCGATAACTTAATACCAGAATGTATATTTAAAAGGTAAATAAAATAAATAAAGGTTGCTCATGAAACTAAAATTTGCAAGTAATAAAAATTTCTTTCTCAAAATATTATTCCAAACACAAATGAAAATGATCCGAAATAAACAATTATATATAACAAGGTTACAAGAAATGTGTTTAATACCAAAAATAGGTGAATAGATTAGCATGATCTTACATTTTAGATATGATATTATTTACTACGTATTATGAATGCACAGCTGTTTTCTTCTGAAACTAATAATGGTTTCAATTTATAAAAAATCAGTAATTGATTAAAATAAAGTAAGCACTAATAACGAAAACAAAAACGTCATTTTAAGAGATTGCTAGTCAATAATATTTTTGTTGCATCTTTATTTAAATATTTTTAAATTACATAAAAATACATCTGCACTGACCGCTGGACCTTGAAATTCCCTTCTAAACTACCTTTATCACTACCCAAACTTTTTTTGTCAAATTTCTCTTTAGGCAATATTTGATAATATTGTTGCATGCGCTCATTTTTAAGGTTTAATTTAAAAAAAGAATCAGCTTTCTAGCTCAAATATGTTTGGAGATATAACGATTTAAACCACTGGAAGAACTTAAAAAACTGAAAGCTCTAATTAACACATTAAATCGCTCGGCTCTATAAAATATAGAACGAGAAAATGTACTACAGAATGTCAATAAGAAATAAAACAACGAATCTGATATTTTTAATTAGGTATTGAAATTAAAATGCGTTCCCAATAAAAATTAACAAGTCAATCAAAAATCAATATATTTCATTATTTCATAAAATCAATTATTAGTCGTTATAAATAACCAATAAGTTTTACCTTGTGCGATCGAATAGTAACTGTTTTGTAAAACAGTGACAGAAAGAAGATAATTTAAGAAGAACTACAAATTCCTTTTTATAGTTTGCTTTAATAGACATGTAAAACGTAGTTTCTAGTACATAAACAAACATAAATACAAAACAATACATCTGCACTGACCGCTGGACCTTGAAATTCCCATCTAAACTATCTTTATCACTACCCAAACTTTTTTTGCCAAATTTCTCTTTAGGCAATATTTGATAATATTGTTGCATGCGCTCATTTTTAAGGTTTAATTTAAAAAAAGAATCAGCTTTCTAGCTCAAATATGTTTGGAGATATAACGATTTAAACCACTGGAAGAACTTAAAAAACTGAAAGCTCTAATTAACACATTAAATCGCTCGGCTCTATAAAATATAGAACGAGAAAATGTACTACAGAATGTCAATAAGAAATAAAACAACGAATCTGATATTTTTAATTAGGTATTGAAATTAAAATGCGTTCCCAATAAAAATTAACAAGTCAATCAAAAATCAATATATTTCATTATTTCATAAAATCAATTATTAGTCGTTATAAATAACCAATAAGTTTTACCTTGTGCGATCGAATAGTAACTGTTTTGTAAAACAGTGACAGAAAGAAGATAATTTAAGAAGAACTACAAATTCCTTTTTATAGTTTGCTTTAATAGACATGTAAAACGTAGTTTCTAGTACATAAACAAACATAAATACAAAACAATACATCTGCACTGACCGCTGGACCTTGAAATTCCCATCTAAACTATCTTTATCACTACCCAAACTTTTTTTGCCAAATTTCTCTTTAGGCAATATTTGATAATATTGTTGCATGCGCTCATTTTTAAGGTTTAATTTAAAAAAAGAATCAGCTTTCTAGCTCAAATATGTTTAGAGATATAACGATTTAAACCACTGGAAGAACTTAAAAAACTGGAAGCTCTAATTAACACATTAAATCGCTTGGCTCTTTAAAATATAGAACTAGGTATTAGTAGCAATAAGTATCATCACAATTTTTTATATGCATTTAACCTATAATAATAAATTAACCTACACAATTTAAATAGTTTTCATCTAGAAAATACATATTAAAATCAACTAAATTCAACTGAATTAAATAAAATTCAGACACAATTGAATGGAAGTGAAAGATTTATTAAGTAGCTTTAATAAAATTATTTTTGTCACTTTAAATGACGCAATCCTTACTGAGAAACACACATAGTATTTTGGCAACGCAGAGAGTTTCGAATATACTCCCAGATGTTAAGTTTTATGCAAATAAATCAAATTTTAATTATTATGGCCGCCATATTTCATCCGCGCTTTAAAATTTGCAAACGTTGACATCAAATTTGAAATCAGCGACCTGAAAAACCCCTTTGTAGAAAATTTCATACAAATCCAATAATATTTCGAGTTTTATGATGTTTTTATGCATATAATATTTTAAATCTGAAAGCCTTTTAAACTTTTAAATAAAATTCATACACATACAGAAACGAAACTAAAAGTATTTATTACATAGCGTTAATAAAATAGAATTACTTTTGCCAGTTGAGATGACGCAATCTTTACTCAGAAATGCAGAGAGTAACTCGACACCGCAGACAGGCAAAGGAATTCAAGCAGGCTGGCCAATACTGAAAAAATAAATGGACGCTGTATAAACCTATAGGTTGCATAAAATAAACAGACGCTCAATAAACCTATAGCTTGCAAAAGACGCTGACTGATACCATCATTTATATACACTTATATACGCCGGACGCTGGGCGCTACGCTTTTGGTCCGGACGCATGGTAGGCCTCTATAGATATATATATATATATATATATATATATATATATATATATATATATATATATATATATATATATATATACAGGGTGGTCCAGACCACCCGTACACCCCTTTCAAAATGCAGGTGATTAAAAATTTTTAACAAAAGGATGGGTGATCTTACTAATGTCGATGTGCTCTTTCGAATGACGTCAAAATGGAACTCCCGTGATTCCTCCTTTTGGGGGGTAAGGGGGGCAACTTTGGAAATTCAAATAGGAACCCCTAAATTTTATTGCATATTTAGATTCTGCTCATCAAAATATGAATAATTTATTTAAAACATTTTTTTATTTTCGCAACAGGTGGCGCTGTAATCGCAAAAACCGATTTTTTGCATGTTCCGCCGTCTCTGGCATATTTACAGGTGCAAATAACAGTTTTTTATAGTTTTTACTAACTAGTGATGAAAAAGCTTTGTTAATGTGTACTTTCATGAGAAAAAAATTTACGTTACAATGAAAAACGCAAATTCTCTACCTAAGGTATTTTCGACAAACGGTTTTTTTCCAAAGGTTGTACGTGATAACAATATTTTTTTGCCTTGAATGTTGTTAGAATTTGTGTTCCATTCTAACAACATTTTCCAAGATTCTACTGGGGAAGATGGTTTTACTTCAAAACATGTCAAGTAACGGTGCATTACAAAAATCTGCCGACGAGAATTTCACATTGTAATTCACTATTAAATTTCGGTGGTTATCTTTCTTTTAGCGTATAGCAATGAATGATGAAATATGGATATCTCATCCAATCGGGCCATACAGTAAGAATAAATTAAACGAATAAAATTTTAAATTGTAAAATAAAAATTATTTATTTGAACAGTTGATTTTCAACAATACATACTATTTAAATAGACTTGGAAGTAAAGAAGTGTAGCAATTTATTTTCTGTTAAAATTAAATATTAAATTAGTACGATTTAAGTATCATTTTGCCATTGATCATTCTTATTAGTTCAAAAAAGCAAACATTAATTACATATGCTTAAAATAAATATTCAGATAAAGATTAAAAAGATTAAGCAATATCTAAATAAGTAGACGTTAAGGTTCAAAAACAATCTAAAAATTTCAGAAAAAAAATTGTTGTCACGTACAACGCAAGAAAAAAAATCTGTTTGTCGAAAACACCTTAGGGAGAGAATTTCCGTTTTTCATCGTAACGTAATATGTTTTCTCATGAAAGTACACATTAGCAAAGCTTTTTCATCACTATTTAGAAAAAAATATGAAAAACTGTTATTTGCACCTGTAAATATGCCAGAGACGGCGGAACATGCAAAAAATCGGTTTTTTGCGATTACAGCGCCACCTGTTGCGAAAATAAAAAAATGTTTTAAATAAATTATTCATATTTTGATGAGCAGAATCTAAATATGCAATAAAATTTAGGGGTTCCTATTTGAATTATTAAAGTTGCCCCCCTTACCCCCTACAACGGGTGGTCAGGGGGGTTCCATCTTAGCGTCATTCGATAGAGCACATCGACATTAGTAAAATCACCCATCGTCTTGTTAAAGATTTTTAATCCCCCGCATTTTAAAAGGGGTGTACGGGTGGTCTGGACCACCCTGTATATATATATATATATATATATATATATATATTTCTCTTAATAATTCAGTCTTTATTTAAAAATTTCGCTATATTATTACTAACTTTGAATAATAGGTAAACATGGGAACCAAACAGTATATTTTTACTTACGCTTAATTTTTATTTAGTAAATAAGTATTTTACTAACAATTTATATTCATCTTTTTTTATTATTATTATTATTATTATCTAAGTAAGTTACAGTTTACTTTAAACATCTTTACTTTGTATAGGTACCATATAAAGATAAGCCATAGAAACCTTTTGGGATCAATGTCTGCTTCATTGCTATCAGCCACTAGACCAGCCCAGCTACATGAACCAAATTAAACCAGTATCATCACTACAGCCTAGTAATCTAATCATACCTAATTGATACTTTTTAACCTTACAAGATTTCCATAAACCAATCCTACTTTTTTTTGAGAGGCACCTAAATCTGTGGCGAAACCTCCCGCTACACAAACCTATCTCCATTAAACTTCCTCAATTATGAAAGGCTATTGGTTTCACATCTGATAGTCCAGCTCCAAACGTTCTTCGTTATCAGCAACACCTGGACATGGACGGTTCCTGTGTAGTTCCTGGCACTTTGGCAATCGAATCAAACACAACCCATTAAGGATTAATGTTTGACCTTGGTGGTGGGGTATTGTACCCGAACGGCTACATTGATTTATTATAATTAGCTAACCTGATTAGTTCATTAGCTTGTATCATTTATTCTTAAACTATTTTAGCTAAAGTTCATATTTACTTAGTTCTGCAAATAATAATTGCATTTATAATAATATATTTATTTAGGGTTAATAAACTACAACTTATTAAAATTTAAAATTTAGTTTTTGCATACCTAATATGAAGAAATTGCAAAATTAGTTTCCCACGGGAAATAGAAATTCTAAAACGTAAAATATTTCCTTTTTGCTAAAACTTTGAAATTCTATATTTCATTCAAAATGATGATTCTTTCATATGTGATAAGGCGACTTCCTGCAAGGTATTTTTCTAATACTAATCAAAAGAAAGTAAGTTTTGTCTTAGGGTTTATTAAACAGACGTACACTGTTGATTTAATTAAGTCTGTTTTGTCATCCATACTGTTTTCCAAGTCTCTTCCTTTTTACATAGGATTTTAGATTAAGACAGTTCTGATTAGGTCCTCAAGAAAGTAGGAACTCACTTTCGGTTTAAATTTTAAAATTTCTATTTTTTTCAATTATTTAAAGTCAATATTTTACTTCTTTCTACGTGAAAGTAATAAAACGTCAATAATTTATGTTGGTTGTGAATAATGTTGTAAGTTGGTTTACTAATTTAATTAACAATAATAAATAAACTCGTCTTTAATTAATAATTATAAACTGTGTTTATATTATTTGGATTACCTCTCTCCCTTTCTGTAAGAAAGCGAAATTATAAGGTAAGTGCAGTCTTTTATTATCTAGCCTAGCACTTCAACCCCTGGCCTCTGACGACGATGCTATCAACCATAATTTATACTTAAGTTTTCAGCTTAGGAGTACGTGTGGAGAGGGTTACAGACTTTAGAAAATCTAGAATATGCAGACGATGTGTGCCTACTCTCACATACATTACCAAATGTGCAGACAAAACTAGATAGATTGAAAACTGAATCAGAAAAAGTAGGACTTAAAATAAACAGAACAAAAACCAAGCTTATGAAAGTTAACACAATCAATGTAAAAAATATATATGCAGATGAAGAGAAAGTGGAAGAAGTAGAAGAATTTGTGTATCTAGGTACTGTGCTATCTAATGAAGGCAGCTCAATAAGGGATATAGAGCAACGGATCAATAAAGCAAGGGGAGTTTTCTCACGGATAAATGCAGTGTGGCGCGATAACAATATAAGTGTGCAAACCAAAATAAACATATTCAATAGTACAGTTAAAGCAGTGTTACTATACGGTTGTGAAACGTGGTGTATAGGTAGTTCAACTCAAAAGAAAATACAAGCTTTTATAAACAGGTGCCTGAGACACATCTTAAAAATATGGTGGCCAGAAACAATCACAAACATTGAACTCTGGAGAAGAACCGACCAACAGGAAATAACTATCGAAATTAAAAAGAGGAAATATGGCTGGTTAGAACATACATTAAGGAAAACAAAAGAGTACCCATGTCGAAATGTCCTGGAATGGAATCCCCAAGGAAGAGCCAGAAAAAGGCCACGGCTAACATGGAAAAGAAACATAGCGGAAGATACAGGAATGCCCTTTTCACAGTTAAAAGCAATAGCGGACGACAAACAAAAATGGAGAGATTTCACAAACACCCTATGTCCCAAAAGGGAATAATGGGAACTATTATTATTATTATTATTATTCTGGTAGTCGACACAGAAGGTCAGAGAGAGAGAGAGAGATGTCGCTCAGAAAGTGGAAAGCCCAGAGTTCGATTTCCAGCGGGGGTGATAACTTTTTCTATATGGATTTGCATTCAAGATATAATTTAAAGTAAAACATTAATTAAATTGAATAAATTAACATAAATAAAATACAAAATGAGCACAAACGTGTTTTAATAAAGTGAGTTTTGTTGATGAACGACTATTATACCCACAATTTTATAGTGATATGTGTATAAATCACACACGAGATGTCCCTAACTGAGGAGAACCAAAAGCTCGAAACAGCTGTTTTAAGGTGCCGTCTGCGATTTATACACATATCACTATAAAATAGTGAATATAATAGTCGTCCATTAACAATCTTCATTTTTAAAAATAAATTATTCTTTATCTAAAAGTTGTAACTATGTATATTTCAAAGAATTAGAAATATTGCATGTGCTGACAGCTATGGCATTTTAATAGAACCACTGAAAATGAGAAATCATTTCCCACTGTCATTTCCGTACAGTTTAAAGATTATGAACAACGAGTCATTTTCATCATTACTAGACTGTGTGAAATGTGTAATTTTCTATTGTGGTCGTAGATAAATTAGTTATTTATATACCAATTAAAGTTGTACTTTTTTATTACGAATATGGAAATTGTTGAACAACCATAACAAGTGTTAAAGAATCAGCTGTAGTGCTGAGGTGTACGTTACGTTTTTTCTGAAATCGTGAAATTAAGAATTTAAAATACAAAATGTGCATTTAATAACAGCAGAGTAGGCAACTAAGTCAACGCGGCTGTGTGCGACATATGTCAAATACATGTTCAACAATGCAAATAAAAATGACAGATGAGTCCGTAAAAGTTCTACTTTATGTACTATTTCAAAAAAACATTTTATTCGATAATCAGTTCATTTATAATGAAACTTTTCTGCTTTCAGAAGCATCATATTTATCAATAATATTTTCAAAACACTAAAAACATAAATTTTGTGTAATGTCATTTTCAATAAACATTACTGATACATTTTTTAAATGACTTTGTCCAAGATTATTTCTTAGATAATTATTTACACGTTTAAGAGCAAAGATAGATCGTTCTCCAGTTGCATTACATATCGGTAATGTTAAGATTTTCTTTTAAATTATTTCAACATTGGGAAATGTTGACAAATGACATTAAGGAATTTCGCCCATTCGAAAGCATTCCATGTGGTACAATTCCCCTTCCCCAAATGTTGGACAACCACACAGAGTGTTCTAGAAGGCAACATCACTAACAACAGTTGCATGTATGACTCATCAACACGTCATCGAACATTCTAGATGTATGAGTCATCGTATGAAAGATATAAATTGAGGTCGCGGGTGGAAGGAGTCAGTTAATGTTTAACCGGCGTCGTGTTGAAATGTACTCTGAATAATTAGTTAATACATAAATAGTTTTTATATAAATAGTCCTCAAATAAATTTGTAAATACCTAGCATTTTTTTTAATAGTTTGTTAAATAATTTATAGTTATAGTGTTTTTAATTAAGTGCATTGTAAATAAGCTTTTCTTTATTAATAGACGATTTTAAACAGCATTTTTGATTATTATTTTAAAAAGAACGTTACAGTATTTCTACTTTTACTTCATGTTTGAATAAAGTTGTCGCATCTTCTTACAAATTTCCAGCAAAAGGTTGATTCAAAATTTTATTTTGTAATATTAGTTTGTAACTAATATGAAAAAGTTAAAAAATATCAATAATTTGATAAATAAAATTAAACATATTATTCTAATAAATATTCGATATAAACATTGATTTTGTTGTACTGATTCAATTTTATAAAATATTATATTTCAAAGTTTTTAATAAATTTTAGAGTTGTAATACAAAACCATATGATTCTAAATTTTAAGATTGGTAAAAAGTTGTAAATTTTATTACATATTAAAAAGATTACATTTAAAGCTTTTTAATTTCAAGCCTTTTATAAAAAAACTTTTGATATATTCTTTGTCAAAGCCAAAATTGAATTGTTAAATAAAAGCTTGTAGCTAGGAAAGTTTTTTAAGATAACTATCATGAAACAAAAACGAGTCTTGAAATATAAGAATCACTTATGTTTTTTAATCTTGTTAAACACGCATTGTTCATAATTTATAAGTTAAACTAAATCGTAAGCACTAAAGCTTATTGTCCTTGATGTTTCAAAAACTAAGTTGATTATCTAGTAATTTTTTAATAAATAGATCTAACTACGAGTATTTTATTTTTTATTTTAAACCAATTATGGTGAAGTATTTAGTCGTTTTCCTTTGCACATTGTGATTAAATCCAAACATTCATAAAAATTTTAGCATGATTTGGGAATACTTTGTCACAAAAGAACATTGGCAATAGTTACAAGTTTCGTCACAGCACTTATTTACGATTCAATCATGTCAATCACGGATTTTCTATGATTCAAAAGGGTAAGAAGCTTACCAATCATGCTAACAAAATCTGACTAGGTAAGAGTTAATCAGTGATTTAATCATTCACCACAAAAAATGCAACTTTTTTTTAAAATTATTTGAATTTAAATTTATCAGCAAGAATTCTCCAATAACGTTTGCATCTTTTAAATAACTTGTAAATAATGCTGAGAGTTGTTTATTCTACTCTTTATTTGTATCTGGAAGTTCCAAGATACAAAACATGTTTGTCATTAGCTTTCCCTGAGAACTAACAAAGTTTTAGGTATCAGTTGGTCCTAAATCGAAAAAATCAGTAAATAATAACTTTGACTTAAAGTTTTGTGTTTTAATAACGATGAATTAACTTCCACATTTTTTATAAAAGCGACTTACAGAATGATGAATCAAAATTGTTCTGACATCAGTTCTTATTATAATGTAGTAAGAAATAATATAGTAAACTCATTCAAAAAAACTGACCAAAACAACAGGGTCGTGCATTTCAGTATTAAGAACACCCCCACCCCCGAATATTATGTCGATATTCGTTCTATATCCATATTTAGTGAATTGAACAAGCTTTATCTTCTGGTAGGTTTATTGATAAATACAACAATAAACTTATACCGATTGAAAAATCTCAACCTTCGAGGATATAAATGCTATCGATCCGATGCTATAAATGGCAATAAAGCACGCGGTGTGTTAGGAATGGCATCTCCGCTGAGGAAATCGTCCCGTCAATTAATAGCAACTCTGTTCCATCCGATCAAGATGACCATTTGCAATGTGTACCTAATGGACCAAGGAACGAATTTTCCAGTATTTACATCGTTGAGTTATACTCTGCCTGGCAGGCTTTGAGGTATTTTAAAATGTTTATATATACAGAGACCGGAATATGCACATGCTCAAGAAGTTCTATCAAAGATCTGTCTGACATGTCCACTGTTGATTTTTACTCCAGAAAATATTGGCACTTATAGGGTGGCTGGGAACCATTGGAAAGAATGTTGTATTTGTCTGGATCCCCAGCCATATGGGTATTGTGGGTAATGAAAAGGTTGACGAGCAGCCCGTTTGGGTGCAAATAATAATACAATGAATCAGGATATTCCCCATCTCTCCTAATGACATCTCATGTTATTTTAAATATATGTCTCGATAATCCATCAAAACTAGAAATGTTTAAGTCAGTAGTGTGGAAATGTAGATATCTATCAGAACTAACGAGACGAGAGCAGGTAGCAGTTTGCGGTTGAGTGCCGTTACTCGGTTAACAAATACATACTTACTGAGAGGTAGACCTTAGACAACTACAAATATGAGAATACTGTGGAGACATTTTTGGGGCAACTCATGCGCTTATCGTTATTTTCCATACGCGGATTCTCGTGCCTACAAATAGCAGGTAATGTAGCAGAATGCTTAGCGGACAGTCGAAATGCTATTCAAAAACTAGTCACATTTCTAAAATCAACACGACTGCTATGCAAATAGCGTATAAGCTAGGGACAATGACAGACTAGTATGAAAGGCACCGGTAGCTATTCTTAGTCTTTGGACAAAATTGTTGTGGGATATACGTTAATTAGGGTGTCTCTGTCGCTTCCACAATTGATATTTGCTAAACAGCTAAAGGACTGCTGGCACGTAAAGCTGTAAGGTTCCTTCCAGTTGAGCTTATAAGAGAAGACACGAGTAAATCGTAGAAATCTACAAACTGAATAGGGGTGCCGTATAAATTGATGGCTAGATTTCCTTGACACAACCGTAATCGACAAAAGTGTACGACTGCCGTTTTCTGCACTGAAAGTTTAAATCCGATTATCCGAAGATTCCAAAATACATCGTCCATTGGAGCAGCCGATTGATAAAGACATAAATCATTAACGTGCAACATCTTGCCTACGGACTCGTCCATTTATTTTAAGAGCTTGTTGGTAGCGATGATGAATAGTTAGAGTTACGCTTAATGTCAATCCTTAAAGAATACTTCCAGAGCGACGGATGACTATACTATAGTGCCCATTTGACGTGTATCGTTTTCTCCGACAGAAGAAGCTCTCTATTAATGAGCTCATCCTTCCTCTGATTCCCCAATATTACAGAGTTTTTTAAACTGTTGTGTCGCTAGGTCATATGGTATGTCTTTTCTTATTTAGTTTTCTATATCGGAAAAGACAGCGACCGTATGCTGGCGCAACGCAAAACTATTTTGGATGGCGTTCACCAAGGTAAGGGACAGCACTTAGGATTAATTTTAATTATTTAGTTATTCAATTAAGATCAAACTATATCAATTTTAATCAAAAATTCTATCGTTCTGAAAAAGAGATTTTCTATTGATTCTGCTTCCTGTAGACTGCACTTGAAGGGTAGAATACAAGAAATCTCTAAGCAGCTTGTATCACAGATTTAAAAAAAATTAAATTTAAGGTTTTCAAACTGATTCCGAGATATCTGTTTTGATGATAATAAGTTAATTATGATGTTAATATATTTATTTTTATTTCTATTGGGTGTCATTGCTGTGCACGTAAAAAAAGTTTCAGATAGCTGCAAACGCTATTTTGAATAAAATGTTACTTATAGAGACTTCTTGCATTCTACTCTTCAATTACCAATAGTGTTGATGGGATGCTCTGTATAGTTACCAAAAATTTTATTTAAACATATTTAAAGATTATAGTGTTCAATAGCGTTATTTCATTTTAAAAGAAATGCCAAATGTTAGTTGATAATCGCTTTTCAACAAGTTCAATTTAATTCTTTGTAGTGTGTTTTAATCCTGAAAGCATCGTTTTAAAAATGATTTTGAAAAAACTAGTGCATGTTTGTGTGGTACGTAAAAAATATTTAAAGCTAGTGACAACTTTAATTAGTTTAATTTTTAAATAAACTTGCTCTTTGCAGTGTTTAACTTCATTACTGCATCTAACAGTTAGCGATCCTGCAAAAGAGTATGATGCGTACTTATCGGAGCTATTCAAAGAAACTACCACGAAATTGCAAAAAGAAGTGAAAGAATTAGAAGAAGACTTACAAGGTAAGCTTTTATTACTATATTTTGTATCTTTCTTCTATTAAAACTATATCGTTTTAGTTTTTGAACCAAATATTGTATTCAAAGAAGAGAATATAATCCCAAAAATAAAAACTAATTTTAATAGCACAAAAATAGTTAATGCTAACAACATTATAATAGGTCCTACAATACATGCATTAAAGCGTACAGATAAAGGCGAAATTTATTTGGATAAAAAAGAAGGTGTAACAGCATACGAAGACATGACAAAAGATTTTTATTTGATGGAGGTTAGTCCTTCATTCTACACAATAGTTTATTTTATTAATTGTTAAAATTCTTATTACAGACTATTTCTTATCAAAACCGTAACTATATGTTTGTTGTTTATGATAATAATACAGCCACCATAAAGGAAAATACTGATGGTGAGAGTGCGTGGAAGACTATTCAAACTATTCAGTCAGATCCAGATTCAGCATCAACAGTAAAAAGTGCGAAATTTTTTATAAATCAAGATAATCTACATCTTATAATCCTTAGTAGCACTTCAGTGGACTGCTCAACAATTAGGTAAGAGATTATTTGCTGTGTAATATCGATTTTCAACATTAATTCAAATGTATCATGTTTAAAAATTGTTTAGGTTGTTAATTAAATTGACATAATATAGAACACGCGAAATACTAATTAAATTAATCAGATCATTTCTTAATTTAAAAAATCTAGATAACAATTACTTATTATTGATTAATTAATACCCAAAAAAACGTACTGCAAATTTTAATTGGACGTGTGTAATTATACAACACATTGACCATTAAAGAATATACATTAAAAGGATTGTTGCTTTTATGGGAACTGAAAGGAAGCAAGAAGCATTTAACAACAATAATCTTTTAAATATTATTAAATAATATAAAAACAATTTTTTTAAGTTCCTATTTTAATTTAATTAATCTTTTTCCATGACCATTGTTTTACCAGTGAAGTATAATATACTCAGTGTTAGTATGCTCCAGATATCTAAAAATCTAAAATGTAAAAAAAGATTTGCTTTTATATTATTTAATATGGATATAAATTATGTCAAAGGCCGAATAAATCCAACAACTTGATAAGCCAGGACATGTTTTGGCGACTATATAGGGTGCCGGTCTCTCACCTAAGCGAACCGGGATCGACTATCGGTGCCGGCAGATCTTTAAGGGTCTACAGTACGTGGGAATTTATGATAGCTAAAAGGCTTTTCGCTCTATACTTCTCATTCAGTTATTTCATAAAATTTCACACCCTACTTGAACCAAAATAAAAAGGAAAGTCCATTTTACGGAGGTGCATTTTCGGATTTAAGAAAAAAGAATTTTTTTTGGTACAAAGTTTACAAGAAAAACAGAAAAATTAATTGATGTCTAAATAGTCCTAAAATATTAACCAAGGGTAATTCTAAAAAAAAATCAAAAGCGCTGGTGTAGCTTATTAATCGTAGTTCACTTTGCTTTTTGTTTCATTTTAATAGATCAATTAATAAAACCAGGAGACGAATAATTGGAAATTAATTTTCTTTGGATTTTTTAGTTATTATTGGTGTTAAAAGAGGCCACTACATTTGATAAATACTTTAAACACTAAACGTGGATAAGCCTACTTTAGAGACATGTGTGCGATAATAGACCATATGAATAATATGTAGCAAATGCTTTTATTACATAGCTAATTAAATACTTATACTTTATTACTGCTTTACTAATTAAATATCGTATCTTTCATCCTTTATTCATAGAAGTAAAAGCATTTGCTGCATTCTATTCATATAGCCCATTGTTTAAATTAAACTATGTATCACCAGTCATATTGATGATTACTCCATTTTGAGATCGATATCAACATTAAGACGATTAAGCTATGTATATTTATGTTAATTGAAAATAAAACTAAACGATTAAACATACTATGATATATTTAATTGTAAAGCATAAATAAAATCTAACATTAGCTCTAATGGTACTATAAAATGCGCGGTAGCTCCTCCAACAACTACCGCTTGTGGCTTCATGTCAAAGGTGCTTGCTTTGCAATTCATGTATCGCAGGTTCGATCCCTGCTCGGGTGTCTTTTTTTAATTTGAACTTGTTAGTTCTTAAAAAGAATAATTATTTACTTAATTATTTGAATTATATTTTTTAATGTTATTTGTTTTTTATTATTGTTCTTATAAAAAAAGCTACCGGACAGGAATCGATCCTGCGACCTTCGAGGCATAGGGGATAATTGTTTAATGCGCTAACGTACATTGTATATCATTAGGGCTAATATTAGATTTTATTTATTTATGTTTTACAATTAAATATTAAATGAGGTGACGCCGAATTCAAAAATTTCTTTTTTAAATGAAAGTAAATTCAAAATAACGGAATGTGTTTCTGCATTTAATATAATGCGACACAAATTAACGCATACAAGATGCAAGGTATTATAACTTGGTACCTCGAATGTCATGGTTGTTTTACGTGGGGTACCTGTGTGAACTTGCCCCCACGTTCCCCTCCAGAAGGAAGTGATTGGGATACGCCCAATCAGCGCGCAGGTTGCATAACCGGCAGTACAGCAATTACTAGCTCTACTAGCTAACTCAGGACTAGTGCCGGAGCAATTGACTTAACACGTTGCTCACCCGCCGGTACCGTAGTACCTCGTCCAGCAATAGGACTATTCCCCAGCTATGCGCTATTGCAAAGTGGGACCACTGCCCGATCGAATCCAACCTCAATTGTGGCGGGACTTGGTTTTTTAATGGTTTTGCCACCCCGATCTACCAATTTTAGGCTTGGTGGGCCCTCGACAGAGCTTCGGTTAAGTCTACACGTTATAGACTCCCGGTGTGTACCCGTATTTGGTGAAGTTGCCTTGATTGTGAGAGGCTATGTATTCGCTTCAACTATCCTTAAGTACCACAATCACAAGTAACAATCACTGTACCCGGCTGCAGTCCGGATCATAGGGTGGTCGGGATAGCTTCTAAGCACATTTACCTGGCGCCCTGCAGTTTCCCATTGGCCCAAAATCAGGGTAAACCTCCCTTCGATTCTCCGCACTTGAGATTCAGTCAAGCAGCGGGTTCCTTTGGTGACCATAAATGACCTCGGTTAAGCAGCGGGTTCCGTTGGTAACCATAAATAACCTCGGTCAAGTAGCGGGTTCCATTGGTGACCATAAATGACCTCGGTCAAGTAGCGGGTTCCATTGGAGACCATACATAACCTCAGTCAAGCAGCGGGTTCCTTGGTAACCATAAATGACTTTATCCCAGGCGAGATTCGAATCCGCCCACACCGGTCTCATCTACCAGGGCTCCCCCTGATCGGTATGAGTTACCGCCGAGAATTCTCACGAATTTCTCTACCACACACTTAATCTGACGAAGATCTCCGAAATTGGTGAAGTTGTCTTAATAGTGAGAGGCTATGTATTCGCTTCAACTATCCTTAAGAGTAATGGCTTTCAGAGCTTCTCCCAATCACTGTACCCGGCTGCAGTCCGGATCAAAGGGTGGCCGGGATAGCTCCTAAGCACATTTACCTGGCGGCTTGCAGTTTCCCATCTGCCCAAAGGTCGGGATAAACCTCACTTCTAGTCACCGCTCTAGAGATTCAGTCAAACAGCGGGTTCCTTTGGTGACCATAAATGACCTCGGTCAAACAGCGGGTTCCTTTGGTGACCTTACATGACCTAGGTCATGCAGCGGGTTCCTTGGTGACCATAAATGACTTCGGCCAAACAGCGGGTTCCATTGGTGACCATAAATGACCTCTTCCCTAGGCGAGATTCGAATCCGCCCACACCGGTCTCATCTACCAGGGCTCCCCCTGATCGGTCAGAGTTACCGTCGAGAATTCTCACGAATTTCTCTACCACACACTTTATTCTGACAGCTTCATCCGTTGCCCGTCTTGGTACCTATAAAATAATTCGCCTAAGGGAAAGGCACGGTGCCTGTAAAGTACAATAACCGCCTTTAAACAGATTTCCGCGGGTTCTATTCCCGCCAGCTGCAAAACTGTTTTTAAGATTATTTTTAATAAAACTACATCCTGTTTACAATTGGATTATTTTGTAAATTTAAAATTTTAATAAAATTTTTGAATCGGATATTGAAATCGACGTCACGTCAGCTCCCCTTGTTGAACCATGACTAAAAGGGGTAATTTTATGCATTTTATGTAATTATTTTTTTGTAAATGTTATAGTATTTACAAAAAAAAGTTTATTTATAAAATATATTAAATAATAATTATAATTTTTTTGCATTAGCTTAGATTTGAACTCTCGTTCGTTTATTCGAAACTAGTACGCATAATCGAATGCACCATTCGACTATGGAGCTGTTGTCCCACATCTCTTCTTTAATGAATGTCCATTTATTATAGCTCTTTGGTTGGTTCTTTTTTATTATTATTTGCTTTTTAATTCTTTTTTACAATATTACTAATTACAGTAAATTTACTTATCAATTGATTAACATTAACTAATCAACAATTAATATTAATTCATCTACGCATGTAAGATTTATGCTTACTAAATATAAATTTCGTTGAAATTCTATAACAAAGAGGGGAAATAAATAGGAGAGAGATGCATGATTTTTACTACTCAATATGGGCGTGTAATTTTAGCAAACCAATCCACCCATATTACAGACGATTATTTCGAGGTTATGTCAAAAACGAAAAATGCTCCTGCATGGTGTAGGCCCTTAGGGTTTTCTGCGGTTTTCCGTAGCTGTAACACAAATGTGGCATCTGTAAATCGGCTGCAGCCGTACGATGGGCTTGCGTAATAATAATAATAATCGCCCCTCCCTCTCGCACAAGCTTCATAGCTTCTGGGACCTGGTTGCCCAGCAATGGATAGTAGTAGGTATTATTATTGTTATTTAAAATTATTATTATTTAAAAGGTATTTATTCTTCTATTTGTTGTTTATTTCGAGGGTTCTTTCTACCCTGCCAACTTCTGAATTTAGAATCGCCCTTTAGATATGTTGTTTTGTATATTTTTAGCTATCTTTAAAAAAAACTAGATTATGTAACAATAAAGAACGGTTCCTGAGTTATGAAAATAATTATATTTAGGAGACGTTTTTACCCTTTAAAATTTTTAGTTAGGGGTTGTAGGTGCGTATATAACTGATCCTCTCTGGATCTTGGGAATTTGAGAAGAAATGTTTATACTTTATAGGGGAATTATTGGTGTTAAATTAAATAATTATATATTAAATAACAGCTAAGCCCGACAATCAACACGTAAGTATATTTAAGAAGGCGTTCATAAAAACATCGATTTTCTCAATATAACACTGTTCAAGCCCGAACGTCGTCTTTGTCCAATATAGCTGCAGTTGTAAATACATAGCAGACGAACCAAATAGAAACATAGCTTGATGCTAAATTATACTTAATAATTAATTACGCTACCAAACAATAATATATTTTAATATAATATGTCACTCTTGATTATTTCAGAATCTATAAACTTTTGCACACTTACTTTGATCAAATTGAAGAAGCGTTTAAAAGAGCAATGACAGGATATACGCTTCTAACGTTTAGCTATGAAGACAAGGAAGTTGTAGTTGTTGCACAAGGATATATGCATAATAGGTTGCTGGTAGGTATAATACAGTAAGGTTTATTTTATGTACCAAAACTTGAGTATTTTAGAAAGAGTTAGCTGTATTTCAATTCAATGGTGTTTATCTAAGGGGATTACAGTCAATACTTATTGAAAGTGAAACGTCAATTGCTTTATACAGTTATAAAAAAAGTCACTTTATTGTAAATATTAGAAATAATTCGGACAGTCAACTACATAAGTGGACAGGTGCGCTTTGTTTGTTTCGCCCTAATAAAACAATTTTTAAAGTATATTTTTTTACAGAATTTGGTTTTATCAACTGGTATGGATTTGAAAGCTTTAATAACGTAAAATCTGTCTTTGCAATTAATTTTAAAGAAGTGCCCATGATTCTAATTTTTCAAGAGGTAATTACTTAAGCTTACCAAAAATTGAAGGTATTAAATCTTAAATTTTTGTTTTTCAGGATGATGTGATTGTTTACGCTCATATTCAAAATGGTCTTAAAAGACTGAATCCAATTATTAGAATTGGCGGTGTTGCTTACGAAATACTGGATACAGCAGTTGTTTCGTATAACAATAATAACATGTTAATAGTAGTGTACAAAGATTTATCAGGAAACGGCCTAGGATTTATTCTTTACTCGTTTGAAATCAGTTATGTTAAAGTGGGTGAGTATAATCTTTCTGTTAGTGGGTCATTCCATGCCAAATCATCACAGCTCACAACCCGGCCTTCTCAGATTTTCGTGAAATTTGGTATGATGGTAGAGGGCACAAAGTAACTTACGTATGTAAAGTTGTAGCCCTCAGTGCTAAACAGTATTCATATAGCAGCTGGAAAAATGATAAAAAATGTAAAATTTACGCTTACAAGAAGAACTAAAACAATTCATAACTCTATTTCTGATTACTATAGAACTTTCATCTTAAGCTTGTTTTAAAGCTAATCATTCCAAGGTGACATTATGTGACCTTTGACCTTGAATATCTAAGAAAGTGTACCTTCGATTTTTTAGGAAAACAATATGTTATACAGCTACACGCAGTCTCTCTTTGGTGTACGTTTCATTTTGGGAAGCCTTTCGGAACAGGAGTAAAAACATGTTAAATACGGTACGTAGTTACACACTTTCTACACAGAACATGCATCTGGCAGTTCAGACAAAAGTATTGTATCACGCATTTTGTATATATCTGTGCAGATACCTGCAAATCCTATCTACCAAGAAAAGTATAGGTATGATGTTATACCTGCATCTGCAGATACAGGGTGTCCCAGCCAAAAATGAGACATTCTAATACCGAAAACTGATTTACCAAAATAAATTATGCGATTTTCACGATTAAGTTTTATTTAGCGTTAATCTTTTTTAGCTTTCTTTTAATTTTTCCCCACTTCTACAGGGCGTATAAAATAATTGCCTATTATCAAAGTTAAACTGTTCTAGTTTTCAAAAATGTGTAAATTCTTAAATTGCTCTTTATGATTAGAGACGTCATTAAAATTAAGAACGGTATATGTATACTAAATTGAAAGAAAATGTAAAAAACACAATTTTAAGTTTTGTCAAACTAAATATTTTAATATAAGTTAATTTTTTTAGGTTAGGTTACGTAAGAAGTTCTAGCTGTATCTGCAGGTACAGGAACAACATCAGAGCTATACTTGTCTTAGTAGATAAAATTTGCAGATATCTGCACAGATATATACTAAATACCTAATCGGATACTCTGGTCTGAACTGCCAGATGCCTGTTTTGTGTAAGAAGTGTAACTATTCTATTTAAAAAAAAATTTACGTCTGTTCCCAAAGGCTTCCCAAAATGAAACACCAAAGAGAGACTGCATTTAACTGTATAACATATCGTATACCTAAAGAAATTTCCAAGGTCACGTCATGTGACCTTGGAATGAAAAACTCATTATTTTGTTATAAAACAATTTTTTATGAAAACTATTCTCTTCTCGAAGTCATGGTAGCTCAGTGGGTATGGCACTTGACTACAACTCTTGAGGTCCTGGGTTCGAATCCCAGGAATGATACATTGGAACTTTTAAAATATATAAGGCTTCCAGGGCAACTCAGCCTGTGAAAATGAGTACCTGGAAAATCATTTCCCGGGGTAATAATAGGCGGTCGGTGCGTAAAGCTAGCCACTTCACCACCCTTGAGTACCGAACGGCTCGAGTAATAGCGGCCTACCCTGCTATACCCCAATGGGCTTTCATGGCCTGTAAAAGGGGACTATTATTATTATTATCATTCTTTATTAGCTTTAAAATAACTCTAAGATTAAAGTTCTACAGCGTAATTAGAAGCAGAGTTATGAATTGTTTTTATTCACCTTGTAAGCATAAATTTTACATTTTTTTATCATGTTTGCAGCCCTGCAATATGAATACTGTGTATCACTGAGGGCTATAACTTTACATACGTAAGTTATTTTATGTCCTTACCATCCTACCAAATTTCACGAAAATCTGCGATGGTTGGGTTGAGAAGTTCAATTTTTTGTGACGATTGGGCATGGAATGACGGTAGTATTACTTGTGCATAAGACATAATTTTTCGAAACAGGCTAAATTATTTAAAGGTGAAACTCTAAATTACAATTTTCATGGTTCACGGTTGCTGATAACTAGTAACTTCGTGTTTCAATTTGCTACTACTCACAGACTCCTCTGTACCAAACCTTATTGCAGTATATTGAAATAAATATTTTAGATACCTTTATTATCTCGGAATAAGTACCCCATGCACAGGAATTTCTAGCAAATAAAAGAAGTCCAAGTAGATTTAGTCTAAATCAGTTAAATACATGTTTATATTTCAGAAAAATCAGTTTTTGAAGCGGTAGACTTGAAGACTTGTTTTGAAAATTTAGAGAAGGAGATAAAACAAGTGGATGATTATTTGAGGCATGCGCAGAAATCTCTTAAAAATGTTTTGCAAGTCGATCAACCAATAGAGTTTCAGGGTAGAATAAACATCAAAGCTGCCTTAAAAGCCGACTCTATAAAAACAGAAAAAGAATTTCTCTCAGATGAGTATATTCGTCGTGTACGTACTTTTATCTTCATCTTTCATCTCTTATAAGTCTCAATTAAACAATGACATTTCAGACTGAAATTTTAGAAGATATGATTTCAAGAACAAATGACAGAATCAATATATTAAAGGATAACGTTACTAACTTATTCAAGGACGGTGACACGGTATTTAAAATATCATTAGCGGACAAAAGACGATATAGCACACGTCTCTACAAACATCTTGTACCTTAATATACTGACAAAACAAAATAAAATTTAAAAATTGTTATTAAGCGCAACTTACTGACGAAGATTTAAAGCTGTGTTAGGCTTTTGTGAAGGCGAGGTTAACGGTTTAACCCTTAAAATTTTGGCAAATGATTTGTATATTATGTATGCCGTATCGTTTGGAGCTGTGTTGAACTTTTACACCTTAACCTTTACAGTTTAACTTTTTTACACCTTCAATGTTTTCAGGTGAAAGGAAAGATTATAGTAGTAGGCTTTTTAGATGCACATAATATCACAGCAAAAAATGTTAACATTAAAACGTTAAATAAAGTCACATGGGACCCAAATTCCTTTTTATCATACAATAAAGCACAAACTATCACAGGTCCAGTCAGCGTTAAATCGCTTCGTGCTCGAAATATTAACGTTACTGACTCGATGCTGAAAAGTAAGCTATTATATCATTTTTAATGATATCTATCCACATAATATCTTTTGATCATTTTAGCATTAACACCGCCACAGAGCATAGAAAGTTCTTCGTCATCATTTACTAAAATAAATTCGTTAGTAGCTAATAATATTCATTTTAAATCTATCAATGGTATTTTTTTCGAAGACATTTATTTGCGATCTCAACCTAAACTAATAGAAGGTGTCAAATCATTTGGTGAACTTCATACTACTAACATCGAGGGGACTGTATCATACAAGGTAACGAACATTATAAACTTCCGTCTTTCTTAAATCTATTTTTCTGCAAATATTAGGAAGACAATCCGGGTATTGTTAAGCAACTTCTAGAAAATCAAGAAGTAAGCAATAATCTCATAATAAAACACTTAAACGTTGAGGAAATAGATGGAATTAATTGGAATGACTTTAATAATTCAGTTTTTCGTTCAACTGATTCAACAAATAAAATTTCAGGTAATTAGTGACTACGGGTTTAGGGAAGCTCTGTTAGCACCTCTCATGTTTACATTGTGGCAGCGTTTCTTTTACGCTATACTTCTTATATGGTAAACAACTAGTGATGGGAACTTGGGTGTCGAGTGTCGTGATACTATTCGTGGTCGTGATACTATTCGTGGTCGTGCCACTTGAAGTGTCACGACTCTTAGTGTCGAACAGTACCGCTCTTATTAGAGTGTAATTCGAAGTTGCTTGATCATTCTTACAAAGACATTAAAGGCAGATTTGTTGAACTGACCAACAATCATTGAATGAGAGTACATATAAAAATATTTTGTTGTGGATTTTTTCTTTTGTATTAGTATAATATTGACGGTGATAATTTTATTTTGGGTTTTCAGCAAAATGAATTAAAATAAATAATTCAAGTTGAATAAGTTCCTCACGTAATAAGTACCTAATTATTATTTCAGCTTCTTATATTTATACCTTATAATGTATTTTAAACGAATACTACTGACGAAACACGTGTAAATAAATTCAATGATCATTAATTTTAATTAATTCAATTTATTTTGCTGAAAACTCAAAATAAAAGTATCATCTTCAATCTTAACAAAAACACGTTCTCGACTAAAGACCAACGTCGTCAGCGAAATTACATTTTTATATAGTTTTTATAATAAATCCAATTAATAGAATTGAATTACAGGTTATTTATAGAATTTGTTTCTTTTCTTTTAAATTCTGTTTCATAATATGTATTTGCTTTTATAAATAATTTAATGTCTTTTAATGTACTTAATGCATAAATATATAACCATTACAGAATTTACTCATATAATTGTTTTTTAATCCATAGTTTGCTTATGATTTATGGAGCTATGAATCTTGACTGCTTCTCGTTTCAATTGGATTACATTTACACTAGCGCATGCATGATGTAAGGCGAAGTGTCGTTAAAGTATCATGAAGAGTCGACACTTCTCACGCCATATTGTTTCGACTCTCAAGTGTCGCGACACTCGGGTAGTATCGAGACCCCATCACTATAAACAACTGATTTAATGTAGAGCACTAACGGTCGTCTCCGACCACATCCCCGACGTGGTCCGCGATGTGGTCTGGGATGTGGTCTTGAGAATGCCAGAAATGTTTACATTTACTTTAATTTATTGCATAAACAACTTCGGTGTCGAGCTGTTTGTATATAATAAAATTGTATGTGTCATATTTCTTTAAAACATCAAAATGAAAGAAAGCATTATTGAGTTAGTAATAAAATGTGTACTGAATCTTTAATTAGAAGTACTTTGAAATAGCTTATGCAATTAACAAAACGTTTCATAAGCGTAATAACCTTGACATCATCCATCAGTGGAATTACAAATCAACCTTTTATTATGAAACGAAAACTCTAGTTTTTTCTTAATTTAGTTTAAAAATGGATATAATTAATTAAAGTAGGATTTAGGATTCTGAGTTCCAGTGTGCAAACGGTGCACAATGATTTCCTATAAAGGATTTTCTATAAAAGAACAAAAACGGACATATTATATATCATTTGGTCGTCTTGATGTGTAAATTCTAATAAGAATGAGAACGGTAGTTATTAAAACATGTGTGTATTTACACGAAAAGGGTCCTTACGGAAGTAACACATATAACTCCTTTTCCCGTCACATTTTTTAAATAGCGGATATCAAGCATCAAATTAAAATAATAAGTCATGTGTATAAAATATAGTTAGTAAATACTTTTCCTATGCATCTCTCGTATTCTTATTAATTAAAAATCATATCTGTTATTTTTTATTAATAGCAGTAAAAGCATTTGCTACATTTTATTCATATGACTCATTATGCTGATTCTGGTCACATCTATTAAATACGGCCGTTTAATAAATTGAACCGAATTTGATATAAACTGATTCACCGAATGAAAAGCTGATGAACATTTAAGTTGGCTAAATAATACTGTAGTTTCAACATTTTTAAAATATTATTCATAAATAAAATTAATTTTTCAAAAAGTATAAAATTCTCAATATTTATTTCCTATTATACAAGAAAATAGATGGCTTCAAGTGTTCAGGTGACAATTAGTAGTACAGATTGTAATTATCCTCCAAGGTTATGAGGTTATGACCCATTTTGTAAACATGATTTGTAAAATTAAGAATCAGTTACCTCAAATTTGGTTGAATTTACTAAACGGTCTCTGCAAATGTGACAAAATATTTATTTTCGTTTCATAATAAAGGTTTGATTTGTAATAATACCTATGGATGATGTCAAGGTTATTATGCTTATGAAAAGTTTTGTTAATTGCATAAGCTATTTCGAAATATTTCTAATTAAAGAAAGAGATTCGGTACACATTTTATTACGAACTCAATAATGCTTTCTTTCATTCTGATGTTTTAAAGAAATACGATCTTATAATTTTATTATATACAAAACAGCTCGACGTCGAAGTTGTTTATGCAATAAATTTAAGCAAATGTAAACATTCCTGGCATTCTCAGGACCACATCCCCGACACGTCGGGGATGTGGTCGGGGACGACCGTGAGTGGTCTACATAAGTACTCTTAAAATACTAAACATCTAGACATCTATATTAATGCTGTTATACATTCCATGCCAGCCAATAAACAATTGATTTGTCATCAGGTGACTTAACAATATTGCCCGGTGGAAGCTTGAAATCAAAGGAATTGCACACCAAGAAACTTAATGGAGAGGATACTAAAAACATTCTAACTACTACAACTAATCAGATCTTAACCTCAAATTTACATTTTAGAAACGTTCATACCACAGACATATTCTGCAACACAATCAACAACGTTAGTTTGGAAAAAGATGTAGCATCACCCAGTAACAGTTTTGTTAAAGGTAAGTCAAAACCTGTTGCTAAAGAATATTGGTGTCGTAATTTGAGAAAAGTTGGAAAATGTCAAAAACCAGCTTCATTAGACTATAGCATGTTTGCTAAACAGGGTATTTACTGTTCATGTTTAATTCTGAATACTAACGCCCAAATCAAATCTAGATTTAAGCATAATCCGTTTACCTGTTACATTTCTAAAACAAACACTTACATCATGAAATATAATATAAATACAAAGGTTAGTTAAAGTTTCACAAGTTTTATTAGTATCTTAACCTGACAATATTGTTTCGAATAAAACTAATAAAACTTGTGAAACTTTAACTAATCTTTGTATTTATATTATATTTCATGATTATGGAGTTCCACAAAGTAATGCTGGAGACAGTAAACGCTAAACACTTAAATTCTCTAATGCATAAGAACAACTTAAATTAACAGTCTTTGCCCAAACATCACGTTACACTAGAAACAGAACAAAATAGAACTATTAATTTTTTGGATTTAACTATTACAATCAATACAAACAATGAATTTGATTTTTCCATATACAGAAAACCCACAAGCACAGACGTCACTATTAACTACTATTAACTACTCCAATGAAACGATCACATTTTGATAAAGAAATTTCAATCATCACACAATTAGCACATGCAAACCATTATACCCATAACATGATTGACACTTTAATTCAACAAAAATATTATAGGTTAGCTATCAAAAGAATATTTCCAATTGACACTCAAATACAAGACACAAACTACATATCAATACCATACTTTGGCAAGATATCAGAACAAATTGCAACTATAATACGAAAAACCACCAGTTACAAAATTACCTATAAAACAAACACCAACACTTTTTCATTTTTATTCAATGCTAAAGACAAAACACAAGATATCATGAAATCCGGCTTTTTGTAAGTCGGTTTATGTTGGACAAACACTTAGAAATTTCGACATAAGATACAAAGAACACGTACGCTCTTATAGACTTGAACATCCAGAAAAATCGTATTATGCCTAACACATTTTGGAAGAGAACCACCCAATGACACCTCAAAACAACATTAAATTCTTACATTTTTGCAACAACAAACACAAATTAGACATTTTAGAAGCTTTTGAAATATACAAACATAAACGCACAGTACCTTTAATGAATGAACAAACTGAGCTTAGTAATTCTCCTTCATTAGAAGTGTTAGATATTTAGTTTTTGTCTGTATTGTATCCAGTTACCTATTTTCTGTATGTATTTATCCTTAGCAACGTGTTTGTTTATCAATCTTATCTACCTTTGATAATGACATTTTAATGTCGAAACAATATTGTCAGGTTAAGATAAACTAATAAAACACGTGAAACTTTAAATTAATCTTTTAATTTGATTATATTTCATGATTATGGAGTTACACACAGTAAGGCTGGAGACAGTAAACAACTTAAATTGTAGTTCTAAATGTATTATTTTATTAAAATTTGACTGCATTAGTTTGTAGATGAACAGATTTTTGCATGAATTGAATAAAAAATTTCAAAAAGTGCCATTGAACAATTTGTATTTTATTTTGTAGGTCATGTTAGTATAGATTACATGACTGTTACAAAGGAATTGCGAGTACCTAATACCTCTATTGCAAAACCTGCAACTAATTCAAAGCCAATCCAAATTTACAAAAAAAAAGTCACATTACATGGTAATCTTTATTTAAGTAATATGCAAATTTCAAAACTTGCTAACATTTCTGTTGATGGTAAATCTTTTGGATCAAACGAAATTTCTCAGTATTGGCTTAAAAGTAAACATCAGGTAAATTACTGAGAATTAAATTAGTGTGAGATGATAAATATAATGTTTACTATTTTCAGGCTATACCTCCATATTGCGAATTTGAAAATGGACTTACAGTAACTCATCTACAAACGAATTCTTTAAATGGCATTCCTGTTTCCCATTATATGTTGATAGATTCTAAAACAGAAACTCATGCGGTAAACATTCTTTTTGAAAATGCTGAAATTGGCGGAAATGTTAACTTGGATGAAAGCTTTAAGCATACTCCAAACTTAGAAAAATTAAAAGAAAATTCTATAAGGGTTAATGGAGGAAGGTAAAACGTTTTTATAACATTTTCTATATTCTTTCTTTAGTATATTTGGTTATGTACTTACTATATGCCATGTTATCGAATAAAAAATGATTCAGACAAATCATGACAGAAAAATCTTATTGAAGATTAATCATTTGAGCGTATCTCTCGTTTCCAATAATTAACTATCACAGTTGAAACGTCATGTGCTTCAAAGTAAATAGCTGCCAGATCTAGTATTCACTGTATCTGTTACAATCAAACAACAAAAACGCTCAGTGAGCGATAAAACCAGCCACAACGCGTTGTGGACGGTAATAAAACGGCCAACCACTGCAATCAGACAATGTTTCGGTTTGTGATCGTTTTTATTGAGCACGACGCGTTTGTACAATGGTAAAACTGCCACGACACGTTTTGGACGTTATAGAACGCTTACAAACCGATCTACTGTTGGCAATTAGCAGGACTGATAGAAATAACATGAAATTAGAAAATATTACTTAAATATAACTGAATTTATTTATTTACTAACTCACAATAGTAGTCAAAAAAAATAAAATATCAAGCAAACCGCCTTTGTAAATAGTATAGTAGAATTATTATTATTATTTGTTCTTGCAGGCATTACTGTTATGGTATTTTACTTACTTACAATTTAATATCTGTATTTCTTTAAGTTTTATATTTTTAAATAAATAAATCTTAAACATTTATTTGGACATGCACGCGAACGACCATCCACTTTCAACACCCTCTCGGTTCCCACTGTTGTTATCTTTTGAAACTATTCACGAATATAAAAGTTTGCTGCAACTAACCCGCATAGTTGAAAACGATGGAAAACTGATGACATTTGTTTATTTATAACTGTTTCATTTATTGTTTGGACACAGAAAATCATCGTGAGATAGTTTGCAAATTGTTGCAAACATTGTAAATGTAAATGGGTCGATTATGATAAAGACTTCATTATTGGCGATCAAACTTATTGTGTGTTCCCATTAACACTGCTTTAGATTACGAAAATCTTATGTCCTTTGATTGTGAATACACTGGCCATATTGAACTTTATTGTATATATTAATTATTATTTACTGATCTATATATTTAAAACAGGACTCATTTTTGTTCTACTTCATCAAGGAGTTTTAAAAGACCGATTTGCTTTATTCTTTTTTATATTAAAGTATTGACTCTGTAGATTAGTCAACATTACTTTATTTTAATTTAATTTTAATATTTTTAAACTGTTCTTGATGGTAGTCAGTAATTATTTATATTTTTGGTTTAAAAGCATTATTTGTAATCGATGCATTTCAGTACGCCCAAGGCAGCGCAGCCATTTGAAGTTTGAGGCCACGGGCACAAATATGGAGTGGGGCCCCTAAATAACTAAATAATAAAAAAGTATTATTAAAAAAGAAATAAAACAGCGAATAAATAAATATACAGAGTATAACGCATATAACTAGAAACCTCGTAATGGGAGATAGCTGTAATGATTTTGAACATATTTTCCTTAGCAACATGTGGCCGCTCCCTGCTAGGTTTCGAGAAAATCTTATTTTAAGCACGCACATTGTACTCACATTACATTAAAAATACGAAACAAGCAAAAAAACCGTTTTAATTATTTAGTTATAAATTAAATTTAAATGTTTGGTTGCTTATTATTTTAAATGTAATGAGAGTATAATAGGCGTACTTAAAATTTAAAATGCGATTTTCTCGAAAACTAGCAAGATGCGGCAGCATGTTGATTATGAAAATATGTTCTAAATCATTACAGCTACTCCCCATTACAAGGTTTCTAGTTATGTTAGCTACACCCTGTATACAAAATGTTCTCGGACGAATAGCAGCGCAAAGCGCAACGCGGTGCCGATGTAAACATGCGTAAAATGTTTACTAAGCACTAGTGGTGGGTTATAGCGCATACACTCGTCGATGCTTACCGAAGTGTTACAACGCTTAGGTGTTGTGAGACCTGCTTACGAGAAGCGTTGCGACATGAAGTATCTCCATTTTTATTTCAAATACATATTTTTATATATGGCCGTTTCTATCACCCCCACTGGTTTGGCAATTCAAGTGACCTTCAAGAGTAACATCCACGCTTATGCGCACTCACAGACGTGCATTTGGGTTACACAATAAATGCACCAACTTTATTGTTAGTACTTTCGATAACAAAATGCTATGACGCGCCGCTACTTTTTTATCTTGAAGTCTTGAGAAGTATTAGACACCTTTTTATTTTCCGACGCTTTGGTGTTGGGTGTTACGAGTAGCGTTAAAACACACCACTACTGTGGCACTACGTAAGCAGTGTTGCTAGATGGGTCGGGCGAGCTGGATTTTCCCGCTATCCCCATCATTAGTTTTAGTCCGGTCAGCGGCACTGGACTATTTGAATACAAACGTCTCACCGTTTGCCCGTTCATAAAAACGTTCAAACGGTGAGACTTGAAAAATGGTAAGCTTCATTTCAAAAGTAAGGTTAACTTTAGGTATAAGAACTTGAATCAAATGTCTGTCTCTCAGTCGAATTTATTAATGCGTAAGATATATTTTGTAATGTTGATTAAAATAAGGTAGCTCGGTGAGGTCCCACTAGCCTCCGGGGTACCGGGCATACGCCCGGCTGACTAACCTTAGGGACGCTTCTGGCCCAAGACCGACTGTTCACTTACAGCGCTTGCTTCGTCACGTTTTGAAACTAAACATCATCCCTTTACCTGCTTACTATGCCACCAACAATACTCAGTCGAGTTTCATAGTATGTGGAGTATATTCACAAAATTCAATATCTCTCTCTGCTTCTGAGTGTGTCCGTTTTTTGAAATTTTTAAATTTTGACTGCAGATAGGAATATTTGATGAAAAAGTAAAGAATGTTTAACTAACTAATGTTTTATCTCTTAAGGAACATGAGGAAAATGACCAACAAAGTCTAGAAATCTGGTATACCGTCATGTTTTGTCGGGGTTTCCCTAGTAACAAATAAATTCTTCTATATCAATCCTGCTCATTTCCAAAAGTAGATTCGATTTGTGAGCGTTCTACAACGTCCAAAACGCGTCGTGGTTAATAGACACGAAACCAAGCCGAAAAATTATCTGATTTCCGTGTTTGGTCGTTTAACATTGTCCACAACACGTTGCGGCTGTTTTTTTCGCTCATTGAGCGTTTTCGATGCTTGAGCGTAACATATCCACAGCTTACTCTGAGACATTTCTTATGTGTGGTGTTTAGTTTCAGTTAGCATTCAATTTTGTTTAAAGAGCATGGATAGTCTTAATGATAATGTTTGCTCTTTGAAATAAACATGTTTGATTTGCACGACTGACTGACTAGCTATTTCACATTCTTGTGCTTTCCAATAGAAAAATTAATTATTGGATAGTTCTTATGTTAGATTCAATAACATAGTTTTGCAAAAGTTTTGTTTACTATGTCCATAATACAAGATAGGAGACTACATGGAAATAGGCACTCAAGATTAACTATGTTATTTATTGTGGTTTTTGAACCGATTCTAACGTGTGCATATATGTATGTTTCAGTTATAATATCTACGGAGGTATTACCGTAACTGGCAATGTTAGTGTAGGGCATCTAAATACGGACTACTTAGACGAGAAAAAGCTTTCGGATGTTGTTAATATAGATTTTACTGGAAATATTACCGGTAAGGCTACATGAAACTTTTTTCACATTATGTTATTTTGTTTTACCGCAGGTAAAAAAAGTTTTCAAAGCTTAGTGGTTAAAAAAAATGTGCTTTCAAAGAATATAAACACTCAAGGTTTGAACGACTTCAAATTGGAAAATCTTATGGAATCAGCGTTATACGTTGATAAACCGGCAAACTTTGATAAAGCAGTATTAAATAGTGCAGCAGGTGATCAATTTATGATATATTAGATACTAATGTAGTAGTTTTTATTATTAATTTCAAATATTTGCAAATCAATAGCATTTTTTTCATAATGATGAAGCTCATTTCTTAATGACACCTCGAATAGATGTATTAAACTAACGTCAATCATTTCTATTTAGGTTGCATTTACTTGTATTTATCCTTATATATTTTTTATGAAATATTTCATAAACGTCATATTTTAGTTCAAAATCTCAACATTTCTGTAATAAATGGAATTAACTTTACGGAATATGCTGAAAAATGGAGAAGTGAAATAACTACGTTGCCGTATATGCTAGTTCATGGAAGAGTAAACACTCCTAGTATTATGGGTCTTAAGTCCCTAAACAATTATAATATTAAAGATCTAGTATTACCGGTAAGAATACATAATTCATATTAAACACACATTAAATATTAAAAACAGGTAATTAGTACAACATACAGGGTGTCCATTTAGTACTCCGATCTTTGATTATAGATTTATGTTTATCCAGATAAAAAAATTCAATTGAGTGAATGTTAATGAGGTTAACAAAGCCACACTTTAAAATTAGTGACTCATATACAGAGGCATAAAAACGGATTTTTTCTAACTGTAACAGCCTATATTTTCTAGTTTCAAATGAAGCCTCTTTAGGTTCTGCCTTTAACCTTAGATGATTTTTGACCTTAGATAAGGTAACAAGATTTTTGAAATTGGAAAGCAGTACATCAAGAAATTAGTATATGATGGGGTTTGTTGGTCTGAAAGAATATATGTAAAAAGCATTCTTATATTTTATTAGATGAGAAGTTTTTTAACGTATCAATACTACTTTGTCGATATAACCTTACTTTTTACAATATATTTCTTATTTTTTTATAAACATATTTTCTATTTGAATAAATATTTTTCATAAATACTATTGGTTCCATAATGATCTAGGACAACAAGGCAAATGTGATACTATTTTTACATAGAGTGGTTCAAAATTGTTCCGCATTCTCTTAAAGGCGTATTTCTCTCATGAAAATAAGAAGAAAAATTTATATTAACATGCGTCCAAAAATGCCTCCTTATACAGGGTGTTAAAAATCGCAACAAAAAAAGATTTCTTTAAATTACTCGAAACTGATTGCAAATTAAGTTCTGTAAACTACACAATATGTTTGTACGTCTATATACCATAATATGCACCAGAGCAAGCAGTTTTGCCTCCATTGTGACGGCATTTCCAGACCCATGTTAATATAAACTTTTCTTCTTATTTTCAGGAGAGGAATACGTCCTTAACGAGATGCGGAACAATTTTGAATCACTTTGTATAAAAAATAGCATAATATTTGGCTTGCTGTCCTAGATTATTATGAAACCAAATGTACCTACATAATTTTCTTTTAAAATATTAGAAAATTCTTCGCATGTATAATTCAGATTTACTTTCACTGCTATGACTGCTGATTATGCTTCAATATATTTAGTCTAGCTTTATCACTGCTCTAAAAATCAATAATCATGGAAAACACTTTTTCGGCAGAGGAATCTGAACCGGGTAGACATATTGCATTACAAATTCCACTAGGATTTTTAACTCTTCCGAATGTGTTGTAGTTTTTAAATATTGCCACCCACCGCATATCCGTATTGGCTTTGATATCCTTCCATTCATTAATTGTTTCTGCCAAACAATATGCATTCACACGCGTTCAACTTCACCAAAGAGTTGACTATCGTCAACTAGTCACTGACCCAGGAAATTGTACCCAGGGAATTACTAAATTCTTTTTGTTGTCTAGCATCTCGGGAAAATAATTTGAGGCACGGGACTTTTGTATACAACCCATTCAATTAGAATTCTTACTTTAGAATTAAGATTTTATTTGTTTCAATTTTTTGAACAAATTATTAGTTAAGATGGACAATTCTGAGAAAGAGAGCGGCCATACACAATTGATTTTCTTAACCAGTTTGTTTTTAAAGAAACTAGTCAACAACCATTTGAAAGACATACAAATTGTTGACAACTTGTCTATGAACAATCAATAAAGGGAAAGGGATTAATTTCAGTAAGAAGCTTCCGTTAGGCCATTCATTAAGTAAACGTGTACTTTCTATTCAATTATATTTAAAAAGGGTTTCCATTCGGAAATTGCTATCTTATTTATAAACAGATACTAATATTTTTAAATAGTAGTCTTCCTAAAGACCTAAACAGAATGTTTTTATTTTATTATACGTGCAAATAGGAATGTTAGTTTCCTTTCCATATGATTTTAGCTTGTTATGTACTTAGAACAATTCTAAGTTCTTTTATATTGTTTTTTTGTTTGTATTTGTATTAGTATTGTAGTACATATTAAAAGTTAATTCATAAAGTCTATTATAGTATTTCTTATTTTTAAAATTAAATCTTACGTCAATCCTATGTAAGATTACTTAAAAAAATTATTGTACCTGCATATTTTCAAGACTTAAAGAAAGACGGTCAAAATTAATCAATTCCAGATGTATAAATTTGTTTAAAAAAACAAATGAGAGATATTTAAAACATAATAAACGAGAAGTAATAAAGAGTTGCAGGGTGCAATACCAGGTATTTTTTAGGACAACAGCAAAGCGGTTTACAAAGATGAATGTACTAATTAAAACTAACTTTAATTTAAAACTGTTTATTTGGAAATTTCAAATCAATTTTCGAAATAATACTTGCTTGGCTAAAGCATGCTCATATTCGTGAACTGTTTTGTGAAATTTACGAATGTCTTAAAAGTTGCCGACAAACAATACAACACTAAACAGGAAAGGCTTTGTCATAAAAGAGAAAAAAGAAAGAATCTTATGACATGAAAATTCATTTATGTGCTGCTGTGTTTTTCATTAAATATTAGTATTTATTAGTTATTTTCCAATGGAAACTTTTGGGGGAAAGTGATCTTAAAAACGAACATTCAGACTTTTGTATTAAGTATTACTGTACGTAAAATTACTATCTGGCATTTCCGGTACTTTTAAAGAAAGTCTCTAGTTCCAGGAATAGAAAGATTGTCCAGACTCAGCAACCCTATCGTCAACAAGAACTTAATGTTTTTCTGTGACAGTCTACAGTTTTCATAATTTCTTCCCAGCTTATATGTTACGTTTTAGTAATGCCTATTAAAAACATTCAGAGTGGCTAATAACATTACGGGAAGTATTTGAGATATGGAGAGTAGTCATTAGCAAATGCCTTGTCCCGAGCAGGCAACACATTTAACAATTCTGGTAAAAGAAACGACGTTTGCTGCATAGTTTCTTTTGTTTACAAACAACACAGCAAATCTAACCAGTTTTAAAGGTTAACCCTACCTAGAGTGGCTTTGTATAACAACAATAAAGTAATAAAAACTGCTATTTTCAAGTGAGTTTCTTATTTTACTGGAGTACAAAACAGCCGTTTCACTTAACTACTATCGTCTCTTCTATTTTAAGAAATAAATATCGTATACTTTTTTCTACTTTATTATAAACTATTAATTTATTTACGAGTTTGATTTGTTTATTTACAAAGTTTAATTATTTTGTAAACACAAAAAAAACTAAATTTTTAGTACTAACTGTAATCAGTTTTTATTGCAAAAATTAGTAAAAATAATAAATAATCAAAGCTAATAATTATTCCCCGAGTTTCCAAAGTAGAATCAGATTGGGCATGCAAACGAGGCATATTTAAACATTAAGGGCCGGTTTATTCACCTTCAGGTAAAATTCCCAGTAGTTGCCGGTCAAATAAATTAAGTTTAATAATAAATACAGTTTGGGTATATTCACAGGATTATACGAGGGTGGTCCCAGAAGTACCCGACCTGACCAAGAGGTGGCGGTAGTTGTTTGAAAATATCACTGTATTGGAAAGTACGCAGTCTATAAAGCATATGTTTCAAGTTTGAAAGCGCCACATTGTTCAGTATTTGTTTGGCAGCCATCAATAGTGAACGTTGTCAGTGAATTTGTGAAAATGGAGAAAATTGGTCATCGTTATGTGATACAATACTTTTATTTGAAAGGCCTCAGCCCAACCAATATAAACGCTGAACTAGATTCTACTCTGGGTGAGTCTGCTCCTTCGTTTACAACAGTTAAATTTTGGGTAGCTGAGTTTAAACGAGGCCGTACGAGCTGCCAAGACGAGCATCGCAGTGGTCGACCAAATGAGGTGACGACTCCAGAAATGGTGAAGAAAATCCACAAAGCGGTACTTGATGATCGTCGACTGAAAGTGCGCGAGCTAGCAGACATTACGGGCATTTCAAAAAGTGCGGTACATCGCATATTATCTGAAAATTGAAAGCTGTGTGCAAGATGGGTGCCGCGTTTGCTCACACTCGAGCAAAAACAGTGTCGTGAAAATGTTTCAATTGAGTGTTTAGCGAAGTTTCACTGCTGTGTTCTGCTTTGTTGCTACAAAGCAGAATTTTTGCGCCATTTCGTAACAATGGATGAAACATGGGTCCATCATTTCACACCCGAGACAAAAGAACAATCGAAACAATGGACTCAAAAGGGAGAACCGGCTCCAAAGAAGGCGAAGACCGTTTCATCTGCAGGCAAGGTTATGGCGTCGGTTTTTTGGGATCCGCGTGGAATAATCTTTATTGACTATCTCGAAAAAGGAGAAACTATCAACGGCCAGTATTATGCAAACTTATTGCAACGTTTGAGCGAAGAAATCAAGCAAAAACGGCCGCATTTGGCTAAAAAGAAAGTGTTGTTTCATCACGACAACGCGCCAGCTCACAAATCCGTTATTGCAATGGCCAAAATTAATCAATTAAAGTTTGAATTGCTACCTCATGCACCATATTCGCCAGATTTAGCTCCCTCGGATTATTTTCTGTTCCCAAACTTGAAACAATGGCTCAGTGGTCAAAGATTTTCCAACGATGAAGAAGTGATGTCAGCAGTTAATGGCTATTTTGAGGAGCAAGACAGTTCTTATTATAAAAAGGGAATCGAACTTTTTGAACACCGCTGGGAAAAGTGTATAGAGCTGAAAGGAGATTACGTTGAAAAATAAATAAATCTTTTTCCAAAATTTTTGTGTTTTATTTGTTGGGTCGGGTACTTCTGGGACCACCCTCGTATCTTGAAAGTAATTAGTGGAATGTTTATGAGAAAAGGGTTCAACTTTTGCACTCAGGTAATACATGCAAGAGAGAGATGGGTACTAATTGACAGAATAATGTGTTGGAGAGAAAGATTAAACCCATTGACTAATCTACTTAAAAGGAGGCGGGATTTAAAAAAATCTGTAATCTTTTACAAATATTTTCTAAAAATTTAGGTAAACAGATATTAATGATATATATGATCTAAGGTTCTATGCTTTGTCAAGGGGTTTCTTAATTTTTGTTTTGTGACTGTTTTGTTTTTAGTACTGACTATATCTATGTTTCTAGTTTTTTCTTAGTTTGTAGTATTTTTATTAAAACAACTGAATATTTAATAATTTTTTTAAATTTTAACGTATTTACATAAATAAATGCCTATATTATTACTTTATTTTTATTTATCGCTTACATTAATTTCTGCGATTATTTAATTATCTAAAATACTCCTAAGTCTCTATTTTTTGATGATTGTTTTCATTATTATTTTCGTTTAGTTATTGTTTATTAAAGGTAAAGCATGGAACATAAACTCGCTATATAACTTTGTTTAAATAGTAGATGCTTCCATTTAAAAGGATATTTTATAGAATGTGTCAAAGAAATTTTAAATAGAATGAGTAACAAGAGTTTTTACAAGCGTGCTTTCAAAACAAGCTTTAAAGAATTTAAATATCTAGCCCAGGTAGTTGTCCATCTCTGTTTAATTCGGTCTCTTTCGTACACAGTATAAGGGGTATTTCGATTCTTAAAGCAGCAACGTCCTTACTCGGGACAAGACATTTGCTAATGACTGTACATGTCAATTGAGTTATACTAATGTATTGTAAAACAGTACTGTACTGCTCAAAGTATTACGTCTGGTTACCTTACCTTAGATGCGACGTTGTCAAGTTATGATTTTGGGTATTTTTTGGTCAATATCAACCCTTCATTTAAATTTTTGTATCTACGACATCCTTTGTTTATTGTTTGTAAAACTTTATCAATCAATTTATACCAAGCAAGAGTTAGAAATAAGCTTTTTTATACAAGGTGATTAAAATAATTTTTTAAATATCGACATACTAAAGTCTATTGTTTGCAATTTTTTAAATAGTTTTACTTTTGACGTTTAATTTTTTAGTTACCGCTTTAGTATAGGTTTTATCGTAAAAGATTCACACATAAGTTTAAATTGAATTATTCTCAGCAAGGCTTATTAGTCAGTATCATTTAGTCAGTAGTAATCAGTGTTGTAACAGATACATTATCTTGTGTATCTAGATACAGATACAGTTACTATCAGAAAAATGTACCTAGATACAGATACAGATGCTTTTGCTGTGAATTATCTAGATCCAAATACAAATCCTAACATAATGTATCTAGATACATTTGTAGATACTTGTTTTACTGTAATCGCCCCGAAAATAAGAACTTCTTAGTCAATTTTTCATAACGAAAATAGTCATTTAACTAAGCATCAATTCCAGGACTAGTCTAGAACAGCAATATTTATTAAATTTTATACTTATTAAAAATGAATAATTATTAAGCAGAAACCAGTATCTAAAGATAAGTATAGTGTGCATTCAAACCTTTCCACTTTTTAGAATTATTAATTATGATATTAATAAATGATATTTGTGTAGATCTTTTATTTTCAGTCTTGGTGAAATGCAAAATATTAATAACTTGAATAAACTCTAATAGTTCTCAGTGTTTGAAAACCTATAAAATGTTTCATCACTTTAACAGACACCATCATAGCCTATATATTATTTCTGATAACCTAATTTCAAAGTAGGTGTTGGTACGATTCACACTACAACAATTTTCCAAGTTCCTAGTACTATTACACCACAAAAGTCGCTAAATCTGGTTGCTTTTAGTTACCCTTCATGTAACCAAATAGATTATATTTACTCTTTAACATATTTTTAAAAGCGCTTCATTAGGATAGTCCTTTAGAACTTTGAAAGTTCCCAAATTGACTGTTGACAGAAAAAAATTGGAGTGGGTAACAATCCCGTATAGTGTCTTTACTGTACTCGCAGACTTAAAGGACTGACATGGCTTGTCGTGATACTTATCTACAAGTCCAGTAAAATATACATTCCAGAATTGTTACGTAAATAATAAATAATCACAACATGTAATAAAGAATGTTTATCTACCATCCTACCACCAACTAACTACCAACATACCAATTTGGTACAAGCTGTAAATTATGGTACAGAGTTGGCAACGCATTGGAAGAATGCGTCTTCCTCACACTTCACAATCAGTAATATCATCATTTTGTAATAATATCTATTGTTTATAGAGTCACTACATCTAGTCAGCCAGGACATGTTGGCTGATCAGAGTACCACAAACGACGCCATTTTGGGTCGAGAAAAGCCCGAAATGGTTAATTATTATTATCCCCATTCCATTTGTGACAATCCCAAATTGAAATATGCTAAATACGCAAAACGCGATTTTAATTAAGGAATTATTAGATTTCACACTTCTTTTATAGACGGAGAGCCAGCAACGTATTTCGAGTTGTCATTTCAACAGTCGTGAAAATTTGGGTACTAAATCTTATATACCTGCTGAACACTAAAAGTCGATTCTGGGAGCCTCCTGCGGCCGGGTTATACTACCCCAAAATTACTAAGAGGGTGAGAAATAAGATTCAATTTATTTAAAGTAACAGTCATGAAATTTCAGGAGGTTACTTAGTGTTCTTTATTTATAAAAAATATTGCCAGAACATTTCCTCCTCTTCTAAATGTTGCCAGAACGCTGTAAATGTTGATTTAAAAAAGTGACATTTTTGTTATTTTAAAAGTCTTGAAATTTTGACACAATAAATAAAGTAGGTATATGTAGGTTTACTTGTTAGTGTGAGCGCGACAGTATATAGCGGCCTGCAGGTTAGAGAGAGAATCTTATTTCTCACCCTCTTAGTACCTTTGGGGTAGTATAACCCGGCCGCAGGGGGCTGCCAGAATTGACTTTTAGTGTTCAGGAGGTATATAAGATTTAGTATCCAAATTTTCACGACTGTTGAAATGACAACTCGAAAAACGTTGCTGGCTCTTGGTCTATTATCATATAGTGTCGCTTGCGGTACACTGATACGTCAACTTGGCATGGCTGATTAGATGTAGTGACACTAATTGTTTAACCAGATGACTATCATCTAGTAGATTTTAAAGAAATTACATAATAAAAAATTTGTTTTATTATGTTGTCGGTTTAAAGCCTTGGTAGTAGCAGGGACCTGGGTGCACGTCTTTCAACCAAGCGGCCCGGGTTCAACTGCCGGTACCTGCAGATTTGGTTCAGGTTTTCTGCAGTTTCCCTTAGTTGTAACACAAATGTGGGATTTGAGCTTATACCATCTGTCAAGCCCTGCAGCCGCACGTTGAGCCTGCATAATAGTAGTAATCGCCCCTCCCTCCCGCATAAACTTCATAGCTTCTGGGGCCTGGTTCGCTAGGTAATGGGTAGTAGCTATTATTATTATTATTATTAAATTATTTCCAACTTAAAATTCCACACATCATTTATGGTAGTTTTTGTATTATAAAATTATGAAAATAGTATCTGCACAATACAGATACACAGATACTACAGAAAATGTACCTAGATCCAAATACAGTTACAAAATTTTAAAAGTATCTAGATATGTATCTAGGTACCATAAAAGTATCTAGATACTGTATCTAGATACTTGTATCTAGATACATTACAACACTGGTAGTAATTGGTTAGTGTGAAGGAAATTGTCTGTTTGCCTCATGTATGTATGCTCAAACATTTCCGGATAGAAGACATTCTGACAGCAGGATGCAGCAAAACTTTTTGAAGTTGCAGAACGGTTTGAACGTAATGAAAGTGTGGCGTATGAGAAAAAGCCAGAACAAAACGGCTTTAAATAAAAAAATGAGTTTTACAAAATCCACAAATTAGTGTAAGAAACTTAAGTAGGGATTTAAAAATAAATAAATCCTCGGTATCAAAATACATTAAGGTAAATAAATTTTACCCATACCATGTGCAATTACGCCTACTAACCGAAAATGATTTTGAAAGAAGAATAACTTTTTGTCAGTTGACTCATCACCAAGCTCCAGAAAATGATGATTTTTTAAATTTCTGATATTTACATATGAATGTACATTTGACAGATATGTTTTGTGAATAGACATAATTTCCATTTTTATGATACTCAAAATCCTCATATTATACAAGTAAATAATTACCAACACAATTGGAGTGTCATGTTTGGAGTGGAGTAATACATAATTTTGTAATTGTTTCGCACATTTTTGAGGGTTATGTAAAAAGAGAAGTTTTTTAATTTCTTAAGAGACGACTTTTCACGTTTGACGCAGCACCTTCCCAACTTTTTAAAAAATCAAATGCGGCTACAGTTGGATGGTGCACCACCCCATTTTAGTGCAAATGTCCGGCATATTAACAAAGATTTTCCTGCAAGGTGAATAGAGGGGCAAGGTTTGTTATAATTAATAAATCGGTTATTTTGTATTATTTTTTTATTAAATTTTATTAGGTCCAACTGCGAGACTACCTACATACCTGACACACCCATGAACTGTTGTTTTAGGGAACCGTTAAGTTGATATTTACCGTTTTTCGGCCACAACTCGAGAAGACATGGTGTAGGTGTACAGGATTTATCAATCTTTCCAGCATATTATCCCTACTATGCTCAACAATGTGAGACGACCCTTAACAAAAACTCAACAGCGGGTAGTGTAGAAATTAAAATAAATAAATCCAGAAAAACGCATCTAAGGTCAGAAAATATCTAAAGTTAACACGAGAAAATAGAGGTTGTTCCATTTAACAAAAATACGTTTCTATGTGCCACACTTTTTAAAGACATCCTATATATTATGTACCATTATTTTTAACATATGACATTTTTAACGTCATTAACATTATCAATTGAATTTTTCATTTGGGTAAGATCAACCTATAATTAAATCGATGAGTGGAAGAACGGTGTGCAAGTTGAAAAATGATGAAATTTATTTGAGATATAGGTTTATCTACGTAAAATCTATTTTGTTAGAAACTGCCAATAATTATTTTCGTATAATATACACATTGTTATTGTATGTTGTTAGGTTTACGACAAATACACAAGAGAATTGTTTATAGAAGAGTATGTGGAATTTCTTGGACCGATACGTGCAGATAGTATTCATGTGGAAAATATAAATAATGTTTATTTCCCAATTCTGATTAACAGAATATTGTATAAAGAATGGGATCAAGATATTTCTGCAGTGTATACTTTCGACTATATCGCTACTGGTGAGTGTGTTTAAAAATTTTGTTTCAAAGATTTCATTTTTGTACTTGATTCGTACTAGTTAAAATTTCTCTTGGCTCCATTCAAGAATTCTACTTACCTTTTTCAACCGATAAACTCAGCCAGCAATATACAGGGTGTAATTAACATAACAACAAACCTCGAAATGGGGGAAAGCTGTAATAATTTCGAACATATTTTCGAATAGAATATATATATAGAATATCTTTATTTAGAACATAATAAAAAAGATGTTTTGGCTTATGTAGTATTTTTAACTTAATGTGAGTGCAAGGGCTGTACTTAAAATTTAAAATGCGATTTTCTCGAAAACTAACAGGGAGCGACCACATGTTGATAAAGAAAATATGTTTTAAATCAGTACTAATGTTCGATACCTGCAATAACTAAAGATCGTCAAATTTGGAATATGTCAAAAACTATTATTACAAATTAATTGTTACTAAAAACAGTTATGTTTAAATATAAGATGCCCGCTGCTGCCAAGTCATTTTTTAAATTTTAACTTATTCTTTGTTTTAGAAAATCTTGTTTGTCCTGGAATAAATAACATTTCTACTGAGCACCTGATTAATAAAAGAAAACCAAAAGATCAGATTATATCTCTCGAAAAAGAGCTTCGTCTGTCTTCACCAATATTTCGGGATTACCTTCATGTAGAAAAATTACAATGTAACCTAAATGATATTTTGTCGCGTTTGAAGGATCCAAATCAACAGTACTGGGAAAATATTAATATTTTCGGAAATATCACAATAGAACACCCCGATAGTACTTTGCATAGAATATTAAATAATGCTGTGCATGTAAAAAGAAATAATATTATTACCGAGCAGGTAAGAAGTCATAGATCTGATTTTGTGAAAAATTAAAGATACAAGTATATTCTTTAAGGTCAATTTTATGCATCATATATCTGCTGAAAATGTAAGTGCTGATGAAGGCATTAACGGAGTGGATATAAATAAAATCATGAAAGATTCTGTGCTGAAAAACAGAGATCAGGTTATTCTTTATCTATGTAGCATGTTCAATAATCGTAATCTATTTTTTTTTCTTAGGTTATAACTGGACAGAAAAGATTTCATAATTTAAATATTTTCAAAGCCAATGTTTTAAAAGATACTGAAATACCAATTGTTAATGATTACAGTATCAGAGATATTAATCAAAGCATTGTTCAGAAAGATGATTTACATGCTGTTCCTATAAGAGGAAAGAAAACCTTTATATCAGGAATGGAAACACTTCGTTTAATTGTAAGTACTATCTATGTAGTCACTTTAATGAGTGCTACTCTATGTTCAAGCAATAAATACAAAATCAGTTAGTTAAAGATTTCGCAGTTAACTTTATTGATTATTTACCTGTCACGTTTTTCGATCATATAAAATCATATTTATCATCATTAAAGCTATACTTAAGGAATAATGTTTGATTGTCAGTTTCGTTTTAGTGTACCTTGGCTTTACTTAAAATCTCCAAAGTGTAATTTCGATTCATGGGCGTAGTCAGGATTTTTGTTGTGCTTGTACCACAATTAATAATCTAAAGTGATGCTCAATGGCATGTATTAATTATGTACTCCACAGTATATCTTTATCACGTAAAAAATTAATACGTGAAAAATACATCCTTTTCATATATTTGTCCATAACATAACATACCATAACATACACATTTTTTGTTCTTTGAGTTTCTGAGGATGTAATTTGTGGGATGCAAACTTTACGTTTGGGTATATGCACTCTAGTTATGTTCTAAAATCTATTATGATAATATCTGTTATTAATTTTCGAACATAATCTCTGTCCAACAGAGTCGAAATGAAATGTTTTAACAGTTATATTTAGGCGAAATGTCATGTCTATAGTGTGGGATTTCTGGTATTTTAACACATTATTTCTATTTAAAATGTTGAATTAATAATAATAATAATAATTGCTACAATCCATAACCTTTGTTGTAACAATAATTGTAAATAATGTTTGTAACAATAATTAAAACAAGCATTCTTTGTCCACGAATGAATCTTATCCACTAAAAAAGTACAATTTGTTTACTGAATCATTGATGAATCTTATCACTATAGGTGCCGACTTTTAAGAATTTTAATGAAGTCTGGCATGTTTAGAATTTTACCAACCGTACTAAACACGGTCTGCATATGGAAATATTTAAAGAATTATTAATGATGCTTCTACATATAATAACAATAAAACGTTAAAAAAATCAAAATAACGCCAATCCAGGATTTATTTGGGGAGGAGGAGGCTAATTTTGAAATATTGTTTATCTTAAAAAAAGTGGTGAAAGATTATAATGTGCATGAGGGATGGGGAGATTTTTTCAATATTTTGTCAAGAAAATATGAAGTGGGTCAATACTAAATGTATAAAATAATTTATATATTTCGTATGACTTAAAATAAAACTTTCATCTATTTAAAAAAAATACATTGTTTATTAAAAGCTGTTAATAGTAGAAGAGATTCGAGATCAGTGATTCCTGCGAGCTCACGCGAGGAAATGAAACTGATGTTCTGCATTTAAGTCGCATATATGCTTGGGAGGGGAGGTCTTTTTGGCCCCACGAGGCCCCCTGGCTACGTGCCTGTGCAAATCAAATTTATAGATTAACCTGTGTTTTTAAACAATCATTTGTAAGATTTCCCCAAGTAAATAAAATTATGATTTTTGTTTATTATTTTGTTTATTAGTTTCAACGGTGCTCATATCCCGAAAATGATAAAATTAATACATTTAGTTTCCCCTTTTTTAAGAAAATCATTTAAATTGGTGCAATTGCAAATAAGTGCGCTGCGCTCAAGAGCTGACATGATTCCATAGTACAGTTAGCTGGAGCAGGGCGATAATAACCTCAAGTCGGTGTCGTCCCAGGTTTGATTCCAGCTGGCAGATAACTTCTCTTTTTTATATATTTTTAAAAACAAAATTTAAAATAACAACTTTTCTCTTAAATATTATTCATTTTGCACATAATTCTAATAAATTGTATTTCAAATTGTTATTCTGATTCACAGTATAGTAAAAACAGGTTAAGTAAAAATGGTGATTGGCAATCTAAATAAGTACTTAATTAACGAAGATTATTAAATTTGTAATATCTTAGTTCCACGAAAATGGCATGTATCGAACTTCTGATTCAATTATTACATAACTTGGGCATTTATATTATCAAATTAAGAACGTCAGTAAAATGCATCAGAAAATTCGAAAAAGTGTAATAAGCAGTAAAACGAAACTTTCAGCAAAACTCAACTGAAAGTCACTTGAGAAATAAGCAAAATTATGCAATTTATTAAAATTATGCAAAGAACATTTTCAAAAAGAAAGATTGCATTTTAAACTGTTTTGTAAAAAATAAATATTAAAAAATCTGCCAGCTGAAATCGAACCTGAGGCAGCAGTGACTTTAGTATCAGTGGTACTGTTTAAGCTAACAAACAAAATTATATAACAGAAATAATAACTTTATTTACTTGCCGAGATTTTGCAATTGATATTTTAATTTGGATTTTCTGATATTTCATTTTCAAATGAGACCTACGGTATTAAAAACAGAAAATACATTCTTAAAGAAACACAGAAGACTGGGAATATGTAACGTAGATCTAGGTATTGAGATGCGTCAGTAAATACAGACGGCATTGTACAGCGACTAAATTAGATAAAATATGTGATAGTTGATCATGCATGCAACTAACGAAACACATGCTTTAGTTGTAACATAACCTTTAATCCATCAAACATTTTAATAAAATTCCGCTACAAAGCAGGCTAATCTTTGGCGAGTCTCAATAATATAATAATACTAATAATAACAGTATAAAAGATATTTGCAAATTACTTTGTCTAATTTTTTAGCAATGCTTTTAGGCTTTATTTTAGGCAACTAGCTTTTTAGCCTCCGTAATGCAGAAATTAATCTTTCAGCTCTAGATGTAGATATAGGTATGGTCATCAAAAATTTAATAAACTCTAAATATTGTAACATTCTATTTAAAATAATAATCAAAGATGCTGTTTAAAATCGTCTATTAATACAGAAAAGATTATTTACAATGCACTTAATTAAAAACACTATAACTATAAACTATTAAACAAACTATTAAAAATTCTAGGTATTTACAAATTTATTTGAGGACTATTTATATAAAAACTATTTATGTATTAACTAATTATTCAGAGTACATTTCACTATGTCGGTCAAACATTAACTAACTCCCTTCTACTCGCGATCTCAATTTATATCTTTCATACGATGACTCATACATTTAGAATGTTCGATGACGTGTGGATGAGTCATACACGCAGCTGCTGATAAGTCACGTCGATGAGGCGTGCCAATGAGTCATACTTGCAGGTGTTGATTGATGAGTCATACATGCAGGTGTTATTGATGAGTCATACAGTTGATGACTCATACATCTAGAATGTTTGATGGCGTCATATGTGGGTTTACTATTCGTTACAATATGTATTGTTTTATTTTTTTTGCAAAGAATATTTAAGTTGGATAAGTGCGTAGACTACCTTCTTTAGATTTACAATTTAGATGGCCGGTTTCACAAAGCTTGATTAAGTTTTGATTAACTTAATTTTGTCATTAAATTCGAAATTTAATTAGCTGAGATTTAACAGACCTTTAATTTTATCCAATTATATTGTTAGATTTCAAATTTAATCACAATTAAATCAATCAGAGTTTAATCAAGCTTTGTGAAACCGGTCAAAAATCTTTATTACCTAAACTATACCACAGTATATAGCTTAAAAGATCCAGTAATTGCACTAGCTGTCGGCGTCTTTGAAGTTTGTGGCGAACATTTTTCGTTGCGCATATTCCACGAGTTCAAAAGGGCGGGTCTGTAATGTATAAATTCGGCGGGATATTTGATTTCATAATGCGGGAAATTTGAATTCATAATGCGGGAAATTTGAATTGAATAAGTTTTTAACTTGCAGGATAGATATCTATTTAAAATATCTTTAAAAATTGGTCATTAAAAATTATTTTTCATCATATTATAGCTATTTTATTTAATGTTATTGCTACATTTGGTTAAATTATAAGAAAAAATACTTAATTATACAATAATATAAGTCAAATATAAGTTTAGTTATAGGAGACCTATTTTAAGAGAATCAATTAATACTAATTATGAATGATAATCACTTTATTCAAATTACAAACTTATATTTACAATATAATAATAAATGTAGTAAAATAAATCTTATGGTAAACTTATTCTTGGGTTACCCAATTGGCACATCCCGGGGCACAACATGTTTTACCACCACACTGAGAAAAGCATTTAATTGGATCAATTGAATTTATTTAATTCAACTAAATATTTAGTTAAATCAAATAAAATTTTGTTTATTTAACTAAATATTTAGTTGAATTAAATAAATTTAATTTATCCAACTAAATGCTTTTTTCTGTGCACTCATTGTGATCTTGAATTTCTGAAGTTTCTGTTCATCAAATCAAATAAATTTCGTGTTTTGTAGTGATATGGATTGATGGTTGAGAACGATGATTGCCTATTATTACAATAAAAACGATACCAAAAAAATTATCGAAAAGCAATTTTTCGTGTAACAGTGTAAAAAAAAGATTTTTACAAAGTTCACTGAAAACTACATTAGTTAAACCTAATCAAAACTAACATCACAGCTAACACTAAGAACACTTAGTAAAATTATGTACAAAGACAAAGCCCATTTATAGGTTATGTAACCAAACACGTGCACTCTTAAAACATAAGAGTTAAAATGCAGAATAGAATGCAAGTGATTGCGTAGTGGAGACACGAAAATTGTAGTCCACGCGCTGATTGAATTATAACCAGAAATGTTGGGGAGTGCAATTACTGGATCTTTTAAACTATATACTGTGACTATACTAACCATGTTAATGAGGGCTCAGCCCTCACTAAATTATTTTAATAAGGGCCACAGTTATCGAGCCACCACATAGTCGGCGCCAATGCTTACCACTCATTTTAGCATTAAATCAGCTCATTCTTGTAGTAACTTCAGGTAATTCGCAGCAACTATTTTATTTAAACTTTTATTAAAAGTCCGTCAATACATTTTTTTAATTAAATTTCGAAGAGATTAAAAAATGGAAATCTGATAAACATTTAGTTCTCGAAACCTTTTCTGAAATGACCCTGTTTGAATCATTTATTAACCTTCGGACTACGGAAATAATCTCGGCTACGCGGACGGCGGAAATGGGCCTCTTGTGAGTATTTTGCTGTTTTTATATCAATTTCGAAACATCAAAATGTTAATGCTACTAATAAAAGCTTACACATGATAATATATTAATAATATTAATGTTCTTCTACAACCATTTGCAATTATTGGCCAACAAACTAAAAAAGGTAAAACATTCGACATCCAGAAGTAATGGGTTTATTCAGTAAAAATTCTTGTTACAAATAGGGTAAAAATTACTTCTTACATGATTTGCCTACTTTCTTGACAGTAACCTGTTCATGTGTCCGTCAAATAAGTTTAAAACATCTATCACGCTTATTACTATATTTGTTCCTGTATTCGGGAAACGTGATGTCAAGTCACCCGAGCGGATTTTTTCAGGATATACCAAGAAATCTTTTCACTAAATTTATTCTAAACCACCTTCATAACAGCTTTGAGGAATACACAAACGGCTAAAGCGGTATTTTAAAAAACAGTGAAATTATTTTTAAAAAATGAACGTGCGGGTCACTTCATACCCACTTTCCGTAGTCCGAGGGTTAATAAATAAACATTTTTTTTGTTATTGTGTAAATCTGGGTATCATTTTTTCATTTTAATGTTTTAAACAGCTTCATATAAAAAAGAATGGCTAAAATGGGTTGACAGATTTTAGCGTTTTGGGTTGAAGTGCCCTTAAGTAATTTTATTTATATAATCGATTGCCAGGGGGTGACAACGCTCCCCTGCCCCTCCTTGGTTATGCCCATGTTTCGATTGTTAATTTGTTACACTAGCAACTTTACTATGTATGATTTTATTTCCTTATCTTTTATTGTTTGCAAATAGTCACATCGGCAATCAATTTCGCATCATACTTTTTATTCGTGTGTTTTAATATTTAGTTTGCTTTTAGACTAAAAAAGTGCAAGATATAGATCCCAATAATATGGTAACTAGATATATGGATTTAGTGGAAAGACCACTTGGACATGCATATTTTAGAAAACTGAGTGTAAAAGGAAATTTATTTGTAGACTATGTTAACGATTTAAATGTCCATGATATTTTAAAGGATAGATTACTGCTTAATTGTGATGAAGGGCAAGATGCTTTCGGTATATATTCTGTAGATGAAATTGAAATTGTTGGTAAGCTCTTTTGCTTTTGATATTTCGTTTGTTAATAAATATTGCTAAAAATAAAGATGTCTATACAAAATTGAAGTTTTAAATAAGATTTTAATGTCATGCTTTAGGCGAATCCACGGTAAGCACGATTAACAGAGTAAACATTAGTGATGCTGTCTTTGATACCAATAATCAGCATATTTCTGGAAAAAAAACTTTTACAAATACAGTCTACATTAACCGAAATATTACTACTACTACACTTAATGGTGAGAATTTAAATGAAGCTTATGAACAAGCTGTTATCGATACTAAAGATCAAGCTATATATGGGAATATCGTGAGTTTTGATACAAATGTAAGGTTTTTTATTTATCAGAACTTTTAGGAATTCGATGAATTAACTTGGATAGGAGGTGAAATCAAGTCGGAAAGAATAAATGGCATTCCTGTTTCAGACTTAAGAAAACATATGAAATCACCAGAAGTATTAAACAGAAATGCATCACTTGCAATTGGTAAAGATATTGAAAAATCTCTTAAAGCTATAAAAGAAGTAAATAAAGGTAAAATCTCTTATTATCTTACTGGCATCTAAAACTTCCACACTGTATTTATAGATTTACCAGACCAATACTTATACTTGGAAAAATTACGAGAATTACAGATTGATTTAAAGAATGTAGTAAATGTAAAGTCTTATGAATATAAAGATACCGTTAGATTAGACATAATACGACAAGGGCAAGGATCACTGTGTGGTTTGCTCGATTCTTGCCGTTGTCCTATTCAGACTATAGTTCAGATTACGGAGCAATCCGTAAATATTATTGCAGAAGCTGTTGCTGAACGCAATTTTAGTTATGAGAATGAAGATTATGGAGTCCAATTTCTTACAAAAAGTATAAGCCATAACAAAAACTGTCGGTACGTAGTAGTCTTTAAGAACTTTACCTAAAAGTTACTATTGCCAAAATTAGGTCTAGCTCTGGAAAGTACATATTAAGTTATTCATTAGTAGGATTTAGATTGTTGTTTTAATTGCCATCGTAAGCAATTTGTCCAAACAGGATTGTGCAAATTGCTTGAACAGTTCTTTTTGATGATAACTAGGTATATAGGTAAGCTACTTGCAACACTTGCAACTGAAAATAATAAGATATTGCATGAATAATAATATACTGATTGGTAAGAAATATTACTCAAAATATAAAAATGATTTCAGAGTAACCGGGTCGACGATAAATCAAGAAATAACTACAATGACGTGGATGAATCATATAAAGAAACAGTCACGTATACCTTCAAACAATTTGACAGGCTATGTTAGTGACGTTGAATTCTTTTATGATAACATCAATCGTGCATCGTTCATGATTGTAAGCAGATTTTATGATCCAGAAACAAATAGCCATTATATAGATAATCTAGTTTTTAAAATACCCAAAATAAAGGTAAGGAATGTAACATTTTCACATTAAACCTCATTTTTATAAATTGTTTTGTGTCGTCTATGTCAGTTTGCCTTGATATGTAATAGTACTATAATACTATTTTTCTTTCTATGATACTTAGGAATGATACTCAAATCTCAAAAAAGAAGGGTTAAGGTATAAAACTTATTTATTCTACATTTTATGAAATATCTGTGTTGCCCCCTAGAAGTAGACTCAACGATGCCAGTGGCGGTTACTACGTACCCTTAAGGATGTTCTGTTAGCAAACGTATCCGTGTAAGAGACTGCGAAGCAACTGGTTAATGTCCTTGCCGCCCGCTAACAGAACATTCAAAAGGGTACGTACGAACCGTCGTTGGATGACTCATATTTTAAGCAAAAAAATGTTCTGTGTTAATGAATATTTTATATCGTTTAATGCTTTGAATCATAATAAATTAGTTGGTCATTAAGCTAATGACTAAATTAGTAAAACATTACAGCAATTACATCTTGAGTTCTGGTTGCTGAAATAATAGTTTTACCATAATAACTATATTCTTACACTTCTATTTGTGTGGTCTTCCTTGTGGTTGTTGCTGTATCGATATAGCTTATTACATGGTATAGAGTTTAATAAAACTTTTTGCTTTACAGGATAACGTTTTATTAATTCAAAAGCTACCTGCTATAAGATCTTGGAGATTGCACGTGTTTCATACAGCTCAAGGAACTGTTTTAATTGTTGGTAGCAACTTCAATCCTCAAGAACATGATGTAGTATCGGGAGTTCAACTATACCGATTTGATCAAACTGCTGAAAAGGTAGTTATTTCTCTGTAATTGTTTGATTTTTATCTTTTATCTTTTTCTGTTTCAGTTTATTTCATTTCAAAATATTTCAAATATAAATTGCACAGCAGTAGTTGGTGTTGCCGTAAAATCGGATAGTTTAATAATTATTGCTGTAGATAAGGGACCATTGCAAGTTTACAAATTTCATCCAGCAGCGAACTCCTACTATTTCTATCAGAGTATATTTACAGATGTCTCTGTAACAGGAATTTCAGTTTTTTATATCGGAGGTAAAATTCTTAAATAGTAATTTTAAAATGCATGAAGTCATCAAATAAATATTACTTTCAGAATATGCTATTAGCAATGCTTATTTAAGTGTAGTCAGCAGCAATGGTGTATTTTATATTTATTCTTTCCAATATATACAAGGGTGGCAAAAAGTGGCTAATGGGAAAATTGAAGGACTCCAAGCTCTTATTCCATATAAATTAAACAATAATCGCTACTTATTTGCAGCTTCGAGCGAAACTAGTTATTTGATAAAAATTGTTAAGCATGGTAATAACTAGAACTTATATGTGTAACATGTATATGTGTTAGGATTTTAATTTAATTCGCATAATAGTCATAATTACTGGTTACATTATGATTGTATTATACATCACATAAATATGTATGCTAGAATAAAATATATGTAATGGTGTCATCAGAATTCCATTATTGCAAATTAATTATAATAATACGAAGTTTTATTACTATTCAACTTCTTAAATACATTCATATTTTATATAAATATATGTGATGCGTCTCTATCAGTGTTGTAACAGATACATTATTTTGTGTATCTAGATACAGATACTATCAGAAAAAGGTAGATACAGATACAGATGCTTCTACTGTGAAGTATCTAGATCCAAATACAAAGTCTAACATAATGTACCTAGATACATTTGTAGATACTTGTTTTACTGTAATCACCCCGAAAATAAGAACTTCCTAGACAATTTTCCGTACCGAAAATAGTCGTTTAACTAAGCATCAATTTCAGGATTAGTCTAGGACAGCAATATTTATTAAAATTTATACATATTAAAAATGGGTAATTAACTTAGAATATAAAACTGTAGGAAGGAACATAATCTCTTTTTGAATCATTCCTATTGATGTTTCTGTTTTTTTTTGCAGTATCGCGTACTGAAAACATTGATTTACTTTTAAAAATCTTCAACACTTTACCTTCTAATCCTGGATTCGAGAGTGGATTATGCTGGCAATTAAGGTAATTGAAACACATAGTCGATTTGAAAAACGCGTTTGCACATCGCTGCTAGGAAAATCCAACTCTCCTAAAGTCATTCTAGATTGCTTATAGGAATCGGGCCCCATTAGGTAAAATATTTGTACTTGCCCTATACCGGAGTTGTTCACACGATAAAATGACAGATTATTAAGCTGGCGGAATCATTTATCGCTCGTAGTACAGTGTAGTAACCGTAAGCAACCGCAGAAATTGCGAGACAAACAAAGCCACTTTAAATCCGCAAAATACATAATATTTTTTTCTACTAGGTCTAAAAGTACCTACATTGAGAAAAGCATTTAGTTGGACCAATTAAATTTATTTAATTCAACTAAACATTTAGTTAAATCAATAAAATTTAGTTTATTTAACTAAATATTTAGTTGAATTAAATAAATTTAATTGGTTCAACTAAATGTTTTTCTCGGTGTATCAATTAGTAGGATTAGCAGTTTTGCCTAGCAATACGTACAATTTTCTGTTATAAGAAAAACGTTAACTTTAATGACAAATGGTAATGTTAAAACAAAGATCTTTAAATAAGCCCCAGCGTGGCTGAATACTGGACAGTCGTTTTCTCACGACATTGATCCAAGTCTAGTCTTTCAAATATCGAATCTTGGTTCTCTAATTTCTACTCAAGCGTAAATTGACGTTTACTTCAGCCTTGGTAGTGTAATGTCTGGCGTGCCGGACTTTCACCCAAGCTGACCGAGATCGACTCCCGGCGCCGGCAGATCTGGTTAAGGTTTTCTGCAGTTTTCTTGAGCTGCGACAACACAAATGTGGGATTTGCGCTGTTCCATCTGTAAGTCGGCTGCAGCCGCACGTAGAGCCTACGTAATAATCATAATCGCCCCCTCCCTCCCGCACAAGCTTATAGCTTCTGGGGCCTGATTTCCAGGTTATGGGTTGTAGCAATTATTATTATTATTACTTACCAGTACTCGGTTCTCTCATTTCACGCAATTTTCAAGCAATTTTTATTTCTCGAGTCTTGGCTGTTTGATTATTGTCGCTTAAGGGTTAGCCAACACCCTGGTATTAATTCTCGGCTCACTAAACTTTGTCCAAGTCCGAGCCAATGTTTAGAAACCTAATCTAGGTTCCTTACGATTTGCTTTCACGAAAATAATTATTAGACTTGAAAGATTAAGTATTATTTTCGTGAAAAGTTATCACATTTAGTCCTCCATAATTAAAAAAATACTAATTTTGAACTGCTGAACTTAGAAAAAAATATGCTTTTCATTTCAAGAAATAAGGGGTTCCATTTAAAAAAAGTCGATGACGTCATAGGCCCCATAGTAGTAAACTAAAAAATTAAAATTGACGACCATAACATCCACAAGAAACAAATAAAATTGATGTGTCCGAGCTTTTATTCCAAACAGTGGTAATACAAAAAATATAAATTTTATTCCTTAGTTTATTTACACACTGTATATGCACAAGGAAAACTCTAATAAAACCATAAAAGTGTTAAGTTCGTATGGTCGCAATATGTGTTGAGAGTCTATGAGAGGAATTATTTATACGAAATAGAAGCATTCGATTCCTTCATATTTTATGTATGACAATTTAATACCCACATAAAGACAAATCTTAACTAAACGAACTGCAAACAGTTCGTAAGTGTGACTTCGGCAACTTAACGAATATTTGTTGTAAAAAATACATTATTTCATTTGTCTATATTACACTCCTATCGTGAGTTTAGTATAAATCAAAAGAATATCTAACTTTTTCAATCGAAATAGAAACTGGAAAAAGCATATTCAAATTGAACTCTTATTTCCAAGATTAAAAGAAACTTTATAAGATTCTAAGAAACTCAATATCATATTTATACAAATATTACGTTATACGTAACTACTGGACGTCTAATAAAACTAAATTTCAAGATATGTACTATACTATCGTAACTATACACAACATTGGTACGTTGCTTTGTTATTTACCTTTAATGACAGTAGCAAATAAATCTTTACAGATTTAAATATTAGTTTTACAGGTTTCGCAAAAAGTTTTTGCGTCAGCCGGAATTATAAATACTTTTATATTAATCGCGTTATATTTAAAAAATAATTTAGTAAGAGATGACACAAGTACAGTTTAATGTTACTGGATAATCGAAACAAAATGTGATATACTGGGCATTATCCCGGTTTTAAATTATTTTTAATTAATCGCGCTTCTACTTACAGGAATTGATAATTAGTTCTTCAACAATATTATATTTAAAGGATTTAATAAGTTCCCTTTGTTCTTGGTTTTGTTATAGTTTCAATTCACTATAGAAAGAAACTTCTTTTTAATATATCACAGATATAAGTATTTCTAATCAGACTACTAAAGTTTTCATTTAAAAAATACAATTTTATGATGTAAACGAGAAATCAATGATTATAATTAGAAAAGCCATATTTAACTAGTTAGTGCTACTCATAAAGGCGCTTTAATAATGTTGCAACGGCTTAATAATAAGTATTTAATAATAATTTATAAGAAAATCATTTCTTAAGTAAGAAATACAAAAACGCCAATTTACTATAACTCAAAAAAGAAAAAATAAGTAAACCGAGAATGCTGGCTTGTTTTCTTTTGTTATTTTGCCACTAAAATGCCCCCGGCGAGCAATTTGAACCACATGATTTCAACATCTGCAGACCCAAAGCGACCCTTTTTATGAAATGTACATCTATGGAATGTGGATATATAACTGCGCATAACGCTAGTATGTTCTGACTTCCGACGACTTGGCAGCGCTGCTGGAGGTAACAGCGGACTATAAGTATCTTCTTATATATACATTTTGGAGGTCGGTTCGTATCTTCTGTAAACTCTATATATGACAAAATAAAACAAGGGAAATAATTTCCCCTTTCTTGAGATTCGGATTCTAGAGGTTCCCCTCATCACAAATATAACAAATTTTTAGCAATATATTCACGGGAATACCCGGAAGTCAGGTCATCTCCTCTGTATGACGGAGGTGACAGCTTAACAGGCATCAATATATATATATATATATATATATATATATATATATATATATATATATATATATATATATATATATATATACATACATACATATATATATATATATATATATATATATATATATATATATATATATATATATATATATATATATATATATATATATACATACATACATACATACATATATATATATATATATATATATATATATATATATATATATATATATATATATTTACGGCCAGTGTATAAAGTGAGGTCCGTATGAACAAAGTTCACGTTTCAAGTGAGGTCCACAAACAAAGTGAGGACAAATATACGGACCTCACTTTGAAATTCGATAATATTTCGTGTAGAGCTTTTCGAAGGTATAAGTTGGCGATACTGAAAAAATGGGCTGGACCTCAGATGTTGCCAAAACGGCTAGAATTATACAGATTAGTTCAAGGAGTTGACGCCTGGAGTCGCTGCGCCAGATGTATATTTTTCAGACGTATAATTTCTTGTGTGAAGCTTGTATGAATGATGCGCAAAGTGAGATCCGAACAAGTGGCAACGATGGAAATGAAAGTTATACAATATTGATTTTAATTCTATTACAGAAGAGAACGGAAATACCCTAAATAGCCGATTTTATTTCTTACGAGCGGAAATCGGTTTAGAAAAGTTGCATTATTGTGCTGTTACAAAATTTCGATAGGGAAATTTTTAGATTTAATTTCATCGACGTCTGATTATTTGTAATTAGGCAATAAAACTAAAATACATTGTAAAAGAGATTAATAAATCTTCGAGGACTTGCAGCCTTTTTATTTTTTTGTATTAATTAAGAATAAAATAATTTTTTTTCGAATGACATTTCGCCTAATCAAGATTAGGCTTTTTCTAGTCTTTAATAGTATATTAAGGGCTTAATTGAGTGTCTTACAGCCCGTGCAGTCAGTTAGCGCCTGAAGCGAAAACCGAAGGCGCTAAGACGATAAAGAGCTCTAAAACACTAATTAAGCCCGAAATGCGTACTTTAAATGTGCGGTCTAAGATTAAATTAAGTTTAATTTAAAATAAAAATAATTTAAAAAGTCCTAAACTTCAAGTAGGTAGGTGCTATGGTCTATAATTGGTCTATAATAATAAAAAAAAATTCAAAATAGATTCCTACGCTTCCTATACTTTAAAAAGTTTGGTGATTACCCTGACTACAGAACAATAAGAACAGTGGACTTACGGAATAATTTCAATTTACCGTCACTACATGACAGACGCGAGTGTTCTATGCTGTCCTTTGGATTTAAGATTGTCAATAATGCCATCGACTGTAACGAACTTTTAGCAATGTGTCCTTTGAAAGTACCCAGAAGAAGTGTCAGAACAACTAGCTTATTTCATATACCTTTTAAAGTAATAACCCATAGTAAACCGTTGATTAAAATGTTAAAATTACTTAATTATGTACATTTGCATTTAAGAATTGACATTTTTCATATTACATATGTTAAATTTAGATGCAGTGTGATCGACTATTATAAAATGAATGAATGAATCATCTTAATCTGGTTGAGCCCTTGGTGTGTCTATAACATATTATATAATAATAATGTATTGAATTGATCTGTATATATGTATCCTAACACATTGTACTGAATTCATGTAATTAGGCAGATTTGCCTGTTTGGATTTAAATAAATAAATAAATAAATAATTATTCTTATTACTATGGAGACGTCGTAAACAAGAGTAGTAAAAGGGGGTGCTCTAATTTAGCGATTTACGCTCTAGAAACAGTCCGCAAAATAGGTCATAATCATGTCATAATCACCCGAGCGGACATAATGTATATTATATATTCAGGGACTAAAATGCATTTTTTAAATTATTAATTAACACTTAAAAAACACTTTTAGTCCAGTGGTATATACGCTATTTTTTGCACGTCTAAAGGACTTAATCGCAAAAATTCAAAATTTCGTTACATGTCATTCGGACAATTGCCAAAATCACATAGTTTCAGGATAATAAATCCTAACATGTACCGCGATTACTTTTTTTTGTTGTTTACTTGTTGTTGTTGTCAAGGAAACACTTTACTCCCTCAGGGAATTCCACCCCAAGTAGGGATTTTTAACGTGCCAAACATCGCATTGACACGGGACCTACAGTTTTACTTCCTATCCGAGAAGAAGGCATGTTTTTAATTTTTCTCCGCTATTAAACATTACCAGCTCAGCCGGGGATCGAATCTGCGGGGCCTGGCCACAACGGCCAATCGCTATTTTGGCCGTTGTGGTCATAATCACAACGGTCTCCGTGACCATAACGGCCAACAGCCACAACGGCCAATTTGACCATATCGCCCAACTCGAAACTTGACCATAACGGCCACCATGACCACAACGGCCAACTAGAAACTCCACCCCATCCGCCGTTTTGACCACAACGTCCACCGACGCTTATGTATTGGCGTCGCTGGTGACGATGACCACAACGGCCAACTAGAGTGAGTGACCACAACGGCCAACTATGGAGCGTGACCACAACAGCCAAAATGACCATAACGGCCAACTGTGGCGAGTGGCCACAACGGCCAAAATGACCACAACGGCCAACTAGGGTGAGTGACCACAACGGCCAACTATGGAGTGTGACCACAACAGCCAAAATGACCATAACGGCCAACTATGGCGAGCGACCACAACGGCCAACTTTTTTCATACTGTTATTTTGGTTTTGTTAAAGCTCATTTCTCTCTTTTAACTTAGCCTGTATTTCAATAAGGTACGTCCAGAATTTAACAGCGAGGTCTGATGTCAAAGTAGCGCCGATTTAACGTGACTTACCTATTAGCCCAGTAACCTAGTACATTTTACCTTGCATGAAATGGGGTAGTAGATTTCTTTTTTTATATTGTATGTGATAGTACCGAGATGCCAAATCCAATTTTTCGACCTCCGCGACCTTCCGGATCACCGCCAAAAAGAGGTAAAACCGAAGAAAAAAAGCACTTTTTTTAGATTTGGCCAATTTTGACCATGAAGGAACACTTTTCCGAAAAAGACAATTCTATTCATTTTGAAAGCACATTAAATTTGCTACAATTTAAGACTAAAATGGTTCCTTAAGGTCTAATAGTTTCCGAAATATCGCTCCTCAGAATTGGTTGAAATTTACACCCATGCTATTTTTCAAGTATTAACCTATAGAATTGAGTTCAAAGGTTCAAAATAAGAATAGAATAAAATTGAATAGAATAGAAAATCTTTAGTCTTATTCAAACAAAATCATTTTTTACAATGGAATCTTAAAAATAATCCCTCGTAAATGGCTCATGTTGTCGAGTGGGTATTACCAGAAATATGAAAAGGCGACAGGGAAAACGCCTTTCAATTTGGTTTAAACCTCTTGGAAGGTCCAGGTTCAAGATACTCTTCAGCCTCTGTGTCCATGTTCTCCTGTACTTCTTCAGCCTGGTCAATTTCCTTATCTGGAGGGCTGTTAGGATATACAAGCAGTCCATCTAGCTCATCGTCATGTAGTAGGTCATCGAGCTTGGCAGTATCCATGTCAACGATGATATCTGGCCGATTCTCGCAGGACTGTTCACTACATTGGCTACATACAATAGAGCACTTCAAGCCTGCTTTTCTGCAACAGCATGCATTGTCACATCCTTTCTTGCAGTTGCAGGAGATCATTTGCATGAGGTGGGAAGGGGCCGCATCCCTCGATATCATAAAGGCCGTGAGCTGTAAGAACCCACCCCCATTGTTAACAATTGATAACAACTTGTTTTATCCCTGACCAAAGAAGCATGACGTAGAATCACATCCACTAAAGGCATGGGTGAAGGGCTTGAGGTGACGGTAAGAAGATATCGAGGTGGTTGAATAGAGGACATCTGGTATTTTACCTCTTCCGCACTTCTGAAAGTAGATGTTACTGTGTTAGTAGGGACAGAGGATATGGTGAAAGCTCGTGTGTGAAGTTCTTCAGTTCTTCATCCGGCTGTGACACAGTGTTAGGGGGTCAACCGTCACCTGTCTCTTGCCAACAGTCACAGTATTCACAGAAGAAAGTGATACCACTTTATTCTTCCTTTTGAATTTGAAATTTTCGTAGTTTTCCCCTACAACCTTCAACATCGCTTCCTTACCCATATCTCTAGCCATGTGACAGTTGACCTCTTCCACTCCAACAAGTCCACTGCTTATAGACATGACGACTTTCGTATTAGGGAATGGAGGGTGATGCAGCAACCAGTCGCAAAATGCGTTTGCATGTTAATGTAACCCGAACCGAATGTTTCATATACTAAATTTATACATTATTGAACTATTTGAGAGGTATTATTAAAGGTTTGATGCCAATTCTATAAGTTAATACTTGAAAAATAGCATGGGTTGAAGTTTTGACCAACTTTGGGGTGCGATATCTCGAAAACTATTAGACCATTAGTAACCATTTTGGTCTTAAATTGTAGCAAATTTAATGTACTCTTAAAATGAATTGACCAGGCTGAAGAAGAACAAAAGAACATGGACACAGAGGCTGAAGAGTATCTTGTACCTGGACCTTCCAAGGAGTTTAGACAAAATTGAAACGCGTTTTCCCTGTCGCCTTTTCATATTTCTGGTAATACCCACTTGACAACATGAACCATTTACGAGGGATTATTTTTAAGATTCCAATGTAAAAAATGAATTTGTTTGAATAAGACTAAAGGTTTTCTATTCTATTCAATTCTATTCTATTCTTATTTTGAACCTTTGAACTCAGTTCTATAGGTTAATACTTGAAAAATAGCATGGGTGTAAATTTAGACTAATTCTGAGGAGCGATATTTCGGAAACTATTAGACCTTAAGTAACCATTTTGGTCTTAAATTGTAGCAAATTTAATGTGCTTTCAAAATGAATATAATTATCTTTTTTGGAAAAGTGTTCCTTCATAGTCAAAATTGGCCAAATCTAAAAAAAAGCATATTTTCGGGGGTCTTACCGCTTTTTCGATGAACTCTTAGGAGCTATATCTCGGAAACTATTAGCCCTATAGTAATCATTTTGGTCTTAGATTGTAACAAACTTAATGTACTTTTGAAATGAATAGAATTGTCTTCTTTGAAAAAGTGCTCCTTCATGGTCAAAATTGGCCAAACCTAAAAAAAGTGCAAAATTTCGGCGGTTTTACCTCTTTTTGGCGGTGATCCGGAAGGTCGCGGAGGTCGAAAAATTGGATTTGGCATCTTGGTACTATCACATACAATATAAAAAAAGTCTACTACCCCATTTCATGCAACTGATACCTCATACCCCATTTCAGGTTACTGAACGATATATTGAAAAATGCTTTCTCTATATACAACTGCTGCCCTATGCAGTTGACGACATTTTTCTTTCTTAGTTTCTCGGCAAGTATCCCAGGCAGATTAAATTCTGAAAATTTGATACAGGTACACTATAACTATTTACAGAATCATGATACTTTAGTTCACAGGGTAGTTTATCTTTAACGTCAAAAGAAGTTTTTTTTCTATTACTTGTTTACCTACAGCAATCTTTTCATTTTGGGGACGTTTAAAAAAGTACGAAATAGAACTATAAAACAACACGTTTGATGTTTTATTTATATATTTCCATTGCATTGAATTTGAAGATTTCGCAAGATAACTGTAATCTATAAAGGAATATTAAGGACGGGATACTTCTCTGGCCAATGGATGGTGCCCCAAATAGCAATGGTCCCAAAACTGGAGAAACCGCCATCAGATGTGGCCTCATACAGACCTATTAGTCGTTACCCGTCAATGGTTTGTAAAAAATTGTTCGCCATGCGAATGTCGCCGCTAATTGACGAAAATCAGCGAAAGCCCAACTAACAGTTTGGATTTCGTCGACAATACGCTACAATCGAACAAGTACATATACTTGCATCAAAAATCAGGTTTGACCTGGAGACCAAAACATTCTGTTCAGCGGTATTCATAGGCACAAGCCAAGCATTTGACAGGGCCGTATGTAGATCTACTCTACAACCTCAAGTGACATTTACCGTATACCTTCTTTCAAATCCTCACGTCATACCTCACTAAAAAATACTTTTTCGTGAAATATTCAGACTCCACTTCAGCCCTTCTATCCACAACATCTGGTGTCGCGCGACTGGTCCGACATTATACCTAATCTTCAACTAGAAACACGACAATAGCAACCTTCTTGGACTACATGGCAATACTGGCTTCCCATACTAATGCAGATATAGTTTTCAGAAACTTACAAACCACCTAAGCCTTTTTGAAAGATGATGGAACACGACGCATTAAAGCAAATATACAAAAACCAACACAGGCCACTTATACTACTAAAAAAACTACTTGCCCTCTAGTTCACCTTAACGGAAACTCACTACTCAAGAAGATTAGGTCAAATATCTAGGGTTCCACCTAGACAGACGTCTTACATGGTCAAAAAATAATTGATACATACCACGCCCTGTCAAATGCTTGGCTTGTGTCTATGAATACCGCTGAACAGAATGTTTTGGTCTCCAGGTCAAACCTGATTTTTGATGCAAGTACTTGTTCGATTGTAGCGTATTGTCGACGAAATCCAAACTGTTAGTTGGGATTTCGCTGATTTTCGCCAATTAGCGGTGACATTCGCATGGCGAACAATTTTTTACAAACCATTGACGGGTAACGACTAATAGGTCTGTATGAGGGCACATCTGATGGCGGTTTCTCCGGTTTTGGGACCATTGCTATTTGGGCCACCTTCCATTGGCCAGAGAAGTATCCCGTCCTTAATATCCCTTTATAGATTACAGTTATCATGCGAAATCCCTCATATGAAAGTTCCTTTAGGAGTTTTCCAGTTATTACGTCGAAACCTGGGGACTTCTTCGAATTTATTTCAGTTTCGATGACCTTACTTCGCGCTTGAAGGAAGTCCCGTATGAATTTTTCTTCTTCAATGGTAAGAGAGGCGTAAACACGATATTTATGACGTTCTATAATGCAGCCAGTTGCTTTAGTTGATGTTAGGCAGTGGAAATAGTTCTGGAAATCTTGATTTCTCTGCTCATCTAATAATTTCTTAAACTCTTTGACGGCCCTATTAAACTACGTTTTATCGCCCGGTACGCGAGTAAGTAATCTGTCATTACTTTCTAAGAGCTCGTTTTCTTGTATTTTTTCTCGGATACGTATGGAGCAATACTGTTTTGGATTATTGCGGTTTGTTTCTGGGGTTACGTCCCATGCTGCTCCCTAGATTGATTTTATTAAGTACTGGGCAGATTCGTAGATATCGTGTTTATTTTTTAGGAGAAGATTTACATTTAGTTTAAATTTTAAAACTGATAAAAACAGCTAATTACGTACTTCAAATTCAATGCAATGGAAATCTATAAATAAAACGTCAAACGTGTTGTTTTATAGTTCTATTTCGTACTTTTTTAAACGTCCCCAAAATGAAAAGATTGCTGTAGGTAAACAAGTAATAGAAAAAAAACTTCTTTTGTCGTTAAAGATAAACTACCCTGTGAACTAAAGTATCATGATTCTGTAAATAGTTATAGTGTACCTGTATCAAATTTTCAGAATTTAATCTGCCTGGGATACTTGCCGAGAAAATAAGAAAGAAAAATGTCAACTGCATAGGGCTGCAGTTGTAACATATATAGAAAAAGCATTTTTCAATATAGGTAAGTCACGTTAAATCGGCGCTACTTTGACATCAGACCTCGCTGTTAAATTCTGGACGTACCTTATTGAAATACAGGCTAAGTTAAAAGAGAGAAATGAGCTTTAACAAAACCAAAATAACAGTATGAAAAAAGTTGGCCGTTGTGGTCGCTCGCCATAGTTGGCCGTTATGGTCATTTTGGCTGTTGTGGTCACACTCCATAGTTGGCCGTTGTGGTCACTCACCCTAGTTGGCCGTTGTGGTCATTTTGGCCGTTGTGGCCACTCGCCACAGTTGGCCGTTATGGTCATTTTGGCTGTTGTGGTCACGCTCCATAGTTGGCCGTTGTGGTCACTCACTCTAGTTGGCCGTTGTGGTCATCGTCACCAGCGACGCCAATACATAAGCGTCGGTGGACGTTGTGGTCAAAACGGCGGATGGGGTGGAGTTTCTAGTTGGCCGTTGTGGTCATGAGCTTTAACTAAACCAAAGTAACAGTATGAAAAACAGTTGGCCGTTGTGGTCACTCGCCACAGTGGGCCGTTATGGTCATTTTGGCTGTTGTGGTTACGCTCCATAGTTGGCCGTTGTGGTCATTTTGGCCGTTGTGATCACTCACCCTAGTTGGCCGTTGTGGTCATTTTGGCCGTTGTGGTCACTCGCCACAGTTGGCCGTTATGGTCATTTTGGCTGTTGTGGTCACGCTCCATAGTTGGCCGTTGTGGTCATTTTGGCCGTTGTGGTCACTCACTCTAGTTGGCCGTTGTGGTCATTTTGGCCGTTGTGGTCATCGTCACCAGCGACGCCAATACATAAGCGTCGGTGGCCGTTGTGGCCAAATGGCGGATGGGGTGGAGTTTCTAGTTGGCCGTTGTGGTCATGGTGGCCGTTATGGTCAAGTTTCGAGTTGGGAGATATGGTCAAATTGGCCGTTGTGGCTGTTGGCCGTTATGGTCACGGAGACCGTTGTGGTTATGACCACACCGAGGCTGGCAAGTTTGTTTGTATTATTGCTTTTAGAAAGAAAAGTTAGACGCAACATACTCTGCAGACTATTTTTCTGCATTTAATACACCCAATAATTAAATAAGTCATTTATTAAATTCATTGAAAAAAAATTTCATTTCAGATTTAATCTTTAAATGGAAATAGTAATCATTATGAACAAATAAATAACGGTAGGTAACCCAAAATAGTATATTAAGTGGAATTCTGTTATAAGTTGTAACCTCAAACTGATCACCGGGTGACGATCAGATGAGGGCTTTCCTACACAACTACTAAATGTTCTCAACTTTCATTGTATTATAAAAGCTCGCAATGAATTTAATTCTTACTTCTCAAGGCAGGCTTATAAAAATTGATAACTATAAGTACCAAATATTACAATCAAAACGTCTCTTTTTAAATTAATATTTAATAAAACTAACAATAAGAATAATTTATTAGAACAGATTTAGAATATCAATTATATTTATTATTCACTATGTGATGATGGATGATGAGGTCGTTCCCAACTTTATAGTCTTATAGACTTGAAATCTTTTGTAATGCCTTCAGTATTGGACCAATATAAAATGTTATATGTTTAAAATGGGGGCACGCCCCCTCGGGGGGTTGAAATCCCCATTTTGTACCCCTAATTTAATAACGCAACCAAATTGAGTGAAATTTATGTTGGGAGGGTTCTTGGAGTCGCTGATTATGAATCCAATGAGAAAATTGAAAAATTCAAAGTGGCGGACACCAAAATGGCGGTCCTAAAATAACGGCATTTGAGATTGAGAATGCGATTTACGCCGTTTCTATTAATTTTAGAGAAAAGCTCAAAGAGTCAAAAAGTGTTTAAAATGTGATTTTGCAAAGTAATACACCATTTTGGTTACCTTATTATGTAATCCTTTCTCTCTGCCCTAGTAGTAGAGTCAATTTTTGCATTAAGTTCTTATTTTTTACTATCTAAAGATAGAGACTTGAAATCTTTTGTAATGCCTTCAGTACTGGACCAATATAAAATGTTATATGTACCAAATTGAGTGAAATTTATGTTGGGAGGGTTCTTGGAGTCGCTGATTATGAATCCAATGAGAAAATTGAAAAATTCAAAGTGGCGGACACCAAAATGGCGGTCCTAAAATAACGGCATTTGAGATTGAGAATGCGATTTACGCCGTTTCTATTGATTTTAGAGAAAAGCTCAAAGAGTCAAAAAGTGTTTAATATGTGATTTTGCAAAGTAATACACCATTTTGGTTACCTTATTATGTAATCCTTTCTCTCTGCCCTAGTAGTAGAGTAAATTTTTGCATTACGTTCTTAGTTTTTACTATCTAAAGATAGCGACTTGAAATCTTTTGTAATGCCTTCAGTACTGGACCAATATAAAATGTAATCTGTTTAAAATGGGGACACGCCCCCTCGGGGGGTTGAAACCCCCATTTTACACTCCCAATTTAATAACTCGGGAAGTTTTACATCAACTTGAGCGAAATTCATGTTGAAGGGTTTTTGGGGTTGCTGATTATGAATTCAATGAGAAAATTAAGAAATACAAAATTTTATATATATTTATACATATATATTTTTAAATATAGTTTATTTAGTAGGTACTTATTTATTATTTTATTATTATGTTGTGAACAATTTATAAATATGACTGATGACATAATGCAACACTATCATTAAAAACATTAAAAAGTATTTTATATTGGTACAATGCGAGGGTTGCAAGAAAATTCTTATTAGCAAAAAGACCGTTGCATTTTTTAACAAACAATCTTTATTGTTTTTCAAAATAATCTCCATTCAGACTAATACACTTGTGCATTATTTGAAACCACTTTTTAAAACATTCGGAAGATTCATTTTCTGAAAGGTCCTCAAAAATTCTTTGAAATTCTGTAACTGCTGCATCTGCGTTGGAAAATCTTTTACTTCGCATCATTTATTTAACAGTTGGAAACAAAAAAAAGTCGCACGGCGCTAGATCTGGGCTATACGGCGGATGACTTACCAATTGAACTTCCGTATCTTTCAAAAAATCCAATGTTCTGGCAGCAGTGTGGGAGGATGCGTTGTCATGATGGACTAAGATGTTACGCAAACCGGTCCTTTGTCGACCTGCCTGTAATTTTGCAAACATCTGTGGTAAAGCCACTTCGCAGTACCATTCAGAATTAACAGTTCTGCGATCTTTAAGTGGAATAACAGCAACAGGACCACATCGGCGGAAAAAACAGCAATAATTTTCTTCTTGAAGCTTCTGCCACGAATTACTTTTGTGGGCAAGTCTTCATCTTCGAATACCCAAACACTAGACTGCTGTTTAGTTTCAGGGTCGTAACTGTATACCCAAGATTCGTCACTAGTTACAATGTATGCCACTTGCCTGGAAGCTCCTCCGTCAAATTTTTGCAACATAAATTTACACCAGTCTATTCGAGCCTGTTTTTGACTTTCTGAGAGCAAATGCGATATCCAACGGCTTGCTGGCTTTCTTACTTCAAGATGTTTATGCCAAATGGTATTCACCGCCGAGGATTCAATCTTCACTTCCTACTGAATCTCCCTATAAGTAATATTTCGATTGGAATGAATCAAGCTTGCCACACGATCAACATTTTCTGAACAGGCAGCTTCTGCAGGTCTTGCTTCGTCTTCTAGCCGTTCTCGCCCTCATCGAAATTCGCGGAACCAATGACTAACAGCGGATAATGGAGGGGCAGCAACGCCAAAATCTGCTATCAAATTTTCATGGCTTTGCTGGTATCCTAACTGTCTTTTATAGTCGTAGAAAATCATAGCTCTAAAGGCAGTTCGCGGAATGCTCATCTTAACTGAATTAAAAATGCACAACTACTTACCTTACAAAATTAACTACGTTTCACAAGAAATCGAAACGTTTGACAATTGTGGGTAACGAATGCCAACTAATGCGACATTCAATTGTTGCAATTGTTTCTAGCCAATTGAGCTTCCATGGCCTGCTACTAACTATTAACAGAGCATCCCTCGTATCAACATCCGTATGTCAGATGCGTTTGTTAATTCTTTGCTGGAACTTTTCGATCCTAAATTTATGATATTTGTGACGGTAGAAATTCCTTGATAGAAGCTCTTTTAGATCAGCAAGTGTATGTATATGTTGTATTATTAGCAACTACATGTTTCACTTGTGCCTATACCAATTCTATTGTAGTTAAATAAAATATCCTCGGTTGAAATGACCTTACCATAAAGCCAATCGATACTACCACTTTGTCAAACTTTATGTTGGCGATTTCTCAGATAGATAGATTAAGGTACGAGTTGCATACAAAGCTTTATGTTGGACTGCTATAATTAGTCTAATCAATTTAGAAAAAATAGCGGAAAGTTGAGGTAAGTCCATGGATTTTTGCATACGGTTTCCTTGTGGGTTATTAAACAACTCCTTAAAAGTCAACACCTGTAGGTGGTGAGCTCGAAGAAATAATGAGGATAAACCACGCCCCCTACCGGTTTTGTCGTTTTTCTCGGAAACCATTAGGGTTATCGAGATAAAGGAGGTTAGGTAAGATAAAGCTTATTTAAAGCCCTACCAAAAGTGTTCGAATTTTTTTCGTACTTCGCCTTCTTTCTGTGTTATCGAAGAAAGGAGATATGTCATACACGGATCAGCAATTTGCACCAGTAAATTTGCTCAAGGAACTTTCTGGCGTAACTTTTTATGGTCCCCTATTGCCATGAAGTAGCTAAGAAAAATTCGTTGAGAACCGGACGCGATCGTGGTATAGTCATCCTTTATCTTAGCATCTCTTCGGCAAAATCCATCAGGCGATATTATCGATATTCTTGATAGCAGTCGGCTGAAAAATTCGTATTGGCAAGTTAATTTTAGAAGAGTACCTGCACTACTGAATTTTTGAATCTAACCCAATATGCACAAGGTGTTTCGCCTTTTTTGATATCCTAATTTCCTTTATTTATAAGTTCTTGGTACTAATCATTACGCCTTAAAAGGAGAATTAACGGTACGTTTCAAGCAGTCTTTATGGAATGCTTCGTGTTTAGCTCTGATCAATCTTTTGCGAGAGTAACTAACGGATACACCAGACTTTAACTAGTTGATGAATATGACCTTAGACCAGCATTTCTGCCCAGGACAACTTAGTTTTAGCCCATGCTACTCGTCGTTTTGCAGATACTTGTCAGCGTTAACTATGCTGTTTATGAACTAAAATCTTCTTAATCCTCTAGATAACATACAGCCTCAAATCATTATGTCTTGAGGAAACTTAACATTAAGCAGTTTTGTTCTAGTTTTACTCTCGCAAAAGAGTAATCAGAGCTAAACAAGAAGCATTCCATAAATACTGCTTGAAACCTAATGTTAAGTTTCCTCAAGGCCTAATGATTTATACCTATATGTCAGCTGGAGGATTAGTAAGATTTGAGTTCATAGACGGCACAGTTAATGCTGAAAAGTCATTCACAATAATTATTGGTTGGTTAAATTTAAATGGCAGATTCACATACGGTTCATTACAAGCATTTAAAAAATAACTAGAATTAAATATTAAAAATACCAAGAGCGATATTAATCTTATATCTTTTTACACGGAAATATAGATTTTATATGCATTCTTTTTGGCCTAATAAATACCCTAAATATAGAATAACCACTTTTCTTTGCTACAAGCCAAGATCGGTTTAGGTAGGAAGATAAATACATATATTCTTTTTAACACGTACCGTAAGGAAATTACAGACAAATTTTTAAATTTAATTAAAAATGAGATGGAACAAACTCAGCATTTTAAATTAGGCGACAATATTTACTGATTTTACTAGCATTTTCAGAATAATTAACATATTATACAGATTTACATCTATAATTATTAGTGAAACTAATCTAACTATTAATAATAATTAATTATTAGGAGTAATACATTTAGATTTTAAAGTAAAGTATGTGGTACTTAGCTATCAATTCACTAATCTGTCCCACTAATAGCAGGCTGTTAATATTACTAGCACAATTACCATTAAAATGATGAGAAACACCAGAATCTTAATCAATAGTTAAATCTAATTTTTCGTCTAAATTTAATTGATCTAAGCGGTCAAGCATTCGTTTAAACATTCTGGAAGGCAATGGAACAGCCAACAGGAAATAGATAAGTTAGGGAGCCAGTAAATAATCCAAATAGTCTGGAGAAATAGTCTTACGAAGAAAACAGAACAGACATTTTTTATAGAAAAATTAATTATCTATCTATTTTATTTAAACAATTTTTTTGTTAAATTAATATTTTAAGAGTTATTACACTGCAATGTTTTCCTGTTTCAGTGAGATGTTAGCCGTTTGCGAATTATTTAGCAAAACTAAAAAGTGAAAACTTTGCTGTGTAATAACTCTTAAAACATTAATTTGCAAGCAATTAAAAAATTGTTTTAATAAAAAAGATAGATAATTTATTTTTCTACAAAAAAGTCTGTTATATTTTTTTTCGTAGAACCAACCGTTCTCGAGATGTTTTCAAAAACGGGTTTGTTAAAATGGCTACGGAAGCATACCCGTCTCCGCCACATCAAATTAGTTTTATACTGACGACCGACCAACTAACAAATTCCAATAATAGAATAGCATGCCTTTTTGCTGATGATAATGAAAGCAAATAATGGCAACAGCGCCGGTCCTCATGTTATACTTAAAACCTGTGTATAATTTGATATTGGGGCTCACTTTGCGATTAAATCGTATCTAATTATATGGTCCTCACGTCGTCAGTAGTATAGTGTAGCCTCACTTGGTATTATTATACACAGCAAATAAAACTTTTTTAAATTCAAAGAAATCTGTGTATATTTGCGAGATACATAACTAGAACAAGTAAACAAGTGATGACAAAAAAATTTGCAAAGCTGTGACCATTTATAAGGGTGGTCCTCATTAACTATGGTTCATGATATGTCCTCACTTTGATAAGTGGCCGTAAATATATATATATATATATATATATATATATATATATATATATATATATATATATATATATATATATATGTGTATATAATACTGTATAAACAGGTTCTTATAAATAACTAAATAAAACAAAAAAAAGTTAAATAAAATAAATGTAATTGTTTTTTTTTATAGGCAGGAAACACGCACAGAAAAACAAAATTTCATTAAAAAAAATTCTATGTGTTTCAATATTTATTGTAAATCTAAGAAATACTTTTTCAATGAAACCCTGTATGTATCAAAATTCAAGAATTTAATATCAGCAGGAATTGTGTTATATAACGAAACCGCATTGTAAGTAAATCCTCTCCGAAACAAAGCAGTCGTATGATGTGGCATTGTTAACCTATTTGTATTTCGAATATTTACAGAGTGCATTTCAAACCTAGACACCAATTTCGAAGAAAGAACATTGGGAGAATGAATGGATTTACAGAGGGTATAAGTATAGGTGCCTAGCTAATATTTCCAACGGTTATCCATTCTTAACCATCCTAATTCTTTAATATAGTAAGAAACGTGATCATAGCGTCGTAAATTGTATATAAATCTGCAGCACCAATTCTGCACTTTTTGAATGCGATTTTTGTCCTGCAGGTCTAAGCAAAGATAGTAAATAAAATTACAATAATTAAAATATGATAGCACTAATGATTCCGATAGTAACTTTTTTTGGCCAAAACTTAAAATATCTCGATTAGCATAAAGAAGTTTTAGCGATGAGTACGTTTTTTGAAGTAATTTATTAACATGAGACTTGAAACGCAATTTTGTGTCCAAAACAATGCCCAGATTTCTTGCAGCATCGGTAACAGGTAAGTACTCATTATCAATCCTTATATTGAGATTAAAATCTGGAGCAGTAATGTAGCTTTTATTACCAAAAAGTAAAAGTTTTGACTTATCCGCATTAAGTTTTAAATTATGTTGTAGTGATAGTTCCTTGATTGAATTTAAATCATTATTGATGTTCTCAAAAGCTTGCACCCTATTGGCAAAGGTAAATGATTTATAAATCTGAGTATCGTCTGCGTAGGCTTGCACTTTGCAATACTTTACTGATTTTAAAATATCAGAGGTGTACATAATAAAAACCAGAGGTCCTAGAACTGAACCTTGCGGGACACCAGAACTGATTTTAAATGTGCCAGAGGTTTGATTATCAACTTTTATTTTCAAGCTTCTGTTTAATAAATAAGAGTTTACTAATTCAACAGCGGTGTTTCCGATACCATAATATTGAAGCTTAGCACAAAGAAGGGAATGGCTGATGGTATCGAATGCTTTCGAGAAACCGAGTAGTATAAGGGCAGTAATTTCTTTCTTATCTGTAGCATGGATGATCTCAACCGTAACAGTGGCAAGAGAGTCAACGGTACTAAAACCAGCTCGGAAACCCGATTGACATTTAGGTAAAATATCATTTCGAATAGAAAAGTCATAAATTTGTTTATATAACACTTTTTTAAATATTTTAGAGATACATGGCAATATACTTATTATTCGTATGTCAGAATATGAATTAGGATTGTTGACTTTTGGTAATGGTAGACCAATTGCTTCTTTCCATTTTAATGGAAAATAACTAATCTCAATACAGCAATTAATAATATGAGTTATATATTTATCTATGAATGGACTGCAATATCTTAGCATAATAAGGGAAATATGATCAGAACCTACAGCATTAGATTTAAGATTGAATAAAATTTTGTGCACTTCCTCAATAGTAGTTAAAGAGAAATTAAAAGAGTGATTATTAGCGTGTTGGTGGGTACGATAATATTGGATTTTAGTATCACAATTAACTGAGGTAGATTGAACAAAAGAACTAAAATAATTTCCAAGGTCGTTAGGGTTATTTTGCTAAGAAAGACCGGAAAATCGAGTTGCAGTATAAATACACAGTAGTAGTTTTTTTAAAATAAAGAATAATAGTCAACAAACTCCATAAGTATAAAGTGTAAAAGTTCTTCTTTGAAAAACTTTTAAGCTTAATAATTATAACACTGTTTTTTTATTGTACCTAGCAGGGGTGGATTCAGAGAATTATTTTGTGGTGGAAAAATAATTGTTTTAATAAATAATAATTAAACAAACATTATTTGTTTCTATACTATGTATACTTATTTCTAAACTGGGAGGGAATTATCCCCCCCCCGTGAATCCGCGCCTGTACCTAGGTATATTAAAATTAAAAACGTGGTTGCTTCCCTAGTCTAAATTCTCACCGCACGCCACTGTTTTGAACACTTATTGCCATGAAAACCATTTTAGTGCTAATTTCGTTTTGTCTTCAAGCTTTATAAGAGACGTACATAATTTTCTGTTCATTTGTTTTATTTTGTTTTTTGTTCATTTATTTTGTTTTGTACATTATGTAGATGCACATCTGTTTATTTTAGGGTAATAATTCGAAATACTTTACGATCTCGGATATCTAGATTCATGTTATTGGTGAAATTAACTTAATAAACATTTTTTACGTTTTTCAAAAATTTTCTGATATAAGGATACTAAGATTTTAGGTCATCGAAAAGAGAAAAAAAATCTCTATCAAATGAGCCTAATGAAAGGGTACATTGCTATTTAAAAAAATTAAAGTGTTATTCATTACTCATTTGTTTTCTGAAATAAAAACAATTGAATGCTATCTTATTATGGAAAATAAAATGTTAAACAACTTTTATATAACAAATTTTTTTATAAAGTCGATATTTACCGAGATATATACTATATTCCATACAATATGGGCACCCTGTATAGATTATCGACGGATAAAGTTGGAAATAATCACATTAATCAAATAAACAATTCCACAAACATATTACTGCAATAATTTGAAAGAACAAAAAGGTTAGATACATAGTAGGGTAATGCTTTTTTATAGGGTTTCGTTTAAAGCTGTTCATATTCCAAGCAAAAATGTCAAAATTCCTATACGATTGTAATATATTAACCGTAGGCGTCATCCTTACTGATACGTAAATTATAACTTGACCAAGTATGATGCAGCAATTGTGCTCTTTTGCACAGAATATTTTTCGGCCAACTTTTTTTGGTTGAGTTGTTGTGTTTTAGCGTTTTTTTTCAAACGTAAAATAATCCTTAAAATATTAGAAACTAGAAATTCTACCACCTACCTCTCAGAGTTTACTATTTAAAAATCAAAGTGAATGTTAGCCTAGGATTTTTGAAACACCCTGTATAACAAAATATATTTTCAAAATAAGCCTAGAAAAAAATAAGATCAACGGGTCCGAGCCATCCATTTAAATATTAAACATTTTTAAAATATTGAATTTACTTTTTACTTTTCGACCTCACAAAAAAGTGATACTTTCTGCCCAATAAGGTTATGCGGTGAAAATAAATCTAACGTAGTATAAACCTAATCTAATCTTAACCTAATCTTACTTAACTTAAGCAGAGTTTAACTTAAACTACCGTAAACCGCAACCCCTAACCTAACATATATGCCAACAACACTGACCTCTCAACCACTCACAAATATTAATATGTGGGTCATTCTTTATGAACTCAACCACCGGCTAGATTCAAAAATTGTCGCAACTTAGAAAGGCCGGCGAGGGCTCATTTTAAAGCTTGAAACCTCTACTTTCGAATGTCTCATGACTCCTATAAGAAAAATTTATATTTGACCCCTAAAACAGGGTAAACACGTATCCAGTTCCAAAAAGAAATTTTAAAAGTGGAAAAAATTAGAAAAAGAAATATTTTTTGAATTTTTTTAACGGCATCGCATTCTTCGTCAAAGAATACATAAATTTTGTCCACTGCATTTTTCCTAGAGTGCTTTAATTTCGAGTAAAATTGTGAACAACAATTTGCCATTTTTGAAAGTTTATAATTATTTCATCGACAATTGTGTCAGATAGAAAAAAAATGATAGAGTAAAAAATGCTTATTTCTACTCAATGAATACGAAAAAATTACATGAATGAATTACAGAAGCGATTTTGAAAATTGCTGTTAAAGGTGTTGCCTATCTATGGGCTTGAATAATATTAATTAAAGCTCTCTAAAGTGATGAAAATTTTCAAAATCGCTTTAAGTCGGTCTGTAATTTTTTTACTCTTATCACTTTTTTTCTATCTGACGCCATTTTCTATGAAAAAATGAGAAACTTTCAAAAATGGCAAATTGTTGATCTCAATTTTGCTCGAAATTGAAGCACTCTAGGAAAAAATCGCAGTGGACAAAATTTATGTATTCTTTGACGAAGAACGCGATGCCGTTAAAAAAAATTTAAAAATATTTCTTTTTCTAGTTTTTTCAAGTTTAAATTTTTGTGTTTAGAACTGGATAAGTGTTTACCCTGTTAGACGGTGGTTGAGTTCAGAAAGAATGACCCATTGTATATTCAAATAGCGATAACTTTCCAACTGTTATGTAATAGTCGTTATGTGACACCATCTCGTCATAAGCTAGTGATTGAAACCCCGCACCTTCTGAATCCAAATTCCAACACAGTGCAATCCTACCAAAAACTGAAATATCTATAAAAAAGGTTGTGTGGCGAAGTTATTGTCTAAATAGAGGGGCGGCAATCTTTCTTCTGCTTACCGCGGCAGGTAAATCTAATCCGGCTCTGGGTCTAGTTGATCCGTAAACGGCATAATAAAGCAGGTGTTCTAAAAGAATGTGTAATAACTAATAACGCAACCTAATTATATAACAGTCAGTAACATCGCAAATGTCATTTTCTTTGTAACACAGAGGCTACTTGACGACTTATTACTTCGAACACTTGTTATAATGCGTCACGGTCCTTACCATAAAAAAGTCATAACGTTACTAACGCAATTACTCACAGGAGATTTTATAAACATAAACTACGTTTATTTAGGTTAGAAAAGTAAAAGCTATTAAACCGTGTGAAACTTGAAGAATATTATTAACGTATCTATAAGAATACCTTAATAACAAGGCATTACATCTATGCAAATGCGTTGATGTTTTGTTTCCGACAACGATACTGTTATTTCATGGTAGTCTTAATCGATTTATGGCCATTATTAGTGGATTTGTTGTATTGTTGTCACTGCTGACAAAAGCTTTGTTGCACAGTGCTTAACCCAAATCGTTCGAAACAAGTGGTTACACATTTTAGTGCGAACAGTCATATACCTATCGGAGCTACAGGTAATTCTCTTTTGTTATTGTATGTAGGTTGTAAAAATCATTTAATTATTCATACAAAAACACTTACCTATACTACACACAAATACGCACAGTTTTACTATATTTCATTTTCTGAAAAATGCGGATATTTGTTTATACAATAACAGGTTTCAGAAAGTGTTTTGTTTAAAACTGTTCGTAAACGACAACAGTCAAGGCCGCTATTAATTCCAAAGCGTGCCTATAGCTACTTGATTTAGGTCGTCAATACTACTAGTGTAACATTTTTTGTTTTAAAACAACTTTGAATAGTAGTAGAGACGGTTTTTAACGGTTTTTTGTTAACTTTTAAATAAATAAACTAAACTTTTAACAAACTTCAAACAATTGTCTATATTTTAGCTACAAGAAGAGGAATTACGAGCCAATTTCATTAAATTGCACAAAACTTACTAATTATGAAACAAAATAGTGTCGCTTAGTTACAAAAGTTTCCGAATTGTTGCTGAATTTATCGAGTTTAAAATAAATACAAATAATTTAATCTACCTTTCAGATATTCTGGAGTCGAATAAATTGCAATTAATATGCAATAAATTTAGAGAATGGGAACTCCATGCCCAGATCTTGCTAACTAGATCACTTTGTAACTAGTAATTCTGAGCTTGTTTTTTTTTTAATAGTGGCACTCTTTAATCTGCTAATTTTAAATCACGATGCTTGCACTAACCTTCTAATAACATTTAAACATATTCATTTACATTTCTAGAAAGTGTCTCAGCTAATATCGAAAGAGATGGAATAGTCTACTAATACAAGCCATGAACAGCATAAACAAGATGAAAAGGAAGGACCAAAAGAGTCAATATTTTCAAAAACTTATAGATCTCCCCCCAGTATAGTAAATGACGTAGTTAGAACTGCAGAAAGCATGTATTTTCTGAAATTTCGAAACCTTTAGTCCCTGTAAACTATACACCACTAAGAATCTGAGACTTAAAATATGGAATCTTCAAGACTCCGGAGCTGCTTCTACAAAATTTTAAATATCTTTAAAGTGTGTTGCCTTAGTTTTGGAATTTTGAAATGCTTTGAACCAGATTTTAGAAACTTTGTGAATCAGAAAATAAAATAGAAGTATTTTAATGCTTTAATAAGCTAAATTGATAAACTCGCAAAAGGACGAGAAGTAAAGAAGTGAAAGCCTCCCTTGCAGCAAACGTGTGGTGCTGATTTTTCTACCACTCAAGATTGAATGGCATTATATTATGTCATTACAGCATCCAGTGAGCAACATATCATTGGAAGTATCAAGATGACTGTAAGGCCATTCCTTCATTGGTGATTACACCAAAAGTTAAAAGTGCTTCCATTACAACACCTACTGAGTAGCATATAGTTGCTCTCATATCGGTCTAATATTGTAGAATAAAACAAGTAGCAAAAGATAGATCTGTGCGTATTGTCTGTGACATCCAGGTCATGACAAAGAGCAATATGTAGATAGTTGTAGAGAATTGTAATGAAACTTATGCAGAAATTATATTTTCTGTGTAAAATTTAGTATATCTTAAAACTTTCTGCGCAGAACAGCAGATGTCATTATGAAACTATGTTTAAAGATAAGGAATCATTACAAAATGTTAAAAGTTTTGAAATGGCCAGGTTATAAACGTAGCTATTAGTTTGTGTACTATCCACTATGTGGATGACCTGTCATTTGGACGCGGGTAGGCTTGGTTTTTTTTCTATTCTTATTAATGTTTGTAGTATTATTATTATGGGAACAATTTTAATCTTAACTGGACATGTTATACGTGCTTAAATGCAACGACTGTTTTTATGTGTTTCACAGTCAGTACATAGTGATTTTTGGTTGATTTTATAACCTATTGTAAATATACTAAATATAAGTCCCGGGGTCCCGAACGTGGTTGTTTTTTCCTAGGTATACATTTTTATATCTGAGAACGCGCATTCTCCACAGTGGTAATAAACCACATACATATCGTATTGAGGTTTGTGAGACTATTTGAGAGTGCGCATGCTCCATGGCGGTAATAAACCATATATTCCGTGTCGAGGTCCCTCTCACCATTATTTGGGCACATATGTTTGATTTATGTTATTTTATTATATGTGATTATATGTGATATATTTATTGTTCTGTGCCTATTAACGTTTCTCGCTTATCTAGAAATATAGGTATGTTCCCCTGAATCTGACGTGAAAACTAATGTCCTAAAAAGATCTTGGTATGGGCCCCTGTATCTGACGTGAAAACCAACGTCTTAAAAAAGATGTTTACTGGTATTTCTTATTCTATATGTGTGTCTTGTATATACAATACCTGTATGGTCACAAAGTATCTGTTGTTATGTCAAACTTTAGATAATTGCTGTTAAGAGTTGTGTATTCACTTTAAACTGGCACGTTTACATTTTCTAGTTTATACGTAAACCCATATGGTGACACAATTTCACTTACTTTTGATGATTTATGTCAATGACAGATTTATGTTTTTAACTATTTATAAATACGTTGTATAAACACCACTGGCGTATTTTCAGATTTTTACGGGAAACCACAGTTTTGGTGTCTATGTAACTATACATAAATGATCTAGACTATTAAATATTTTCGAAGGGGGGGCTGCAGTCAGTTACCCCCTCCCCCTAAATACGTTACTGATAAACATACAACTGTATCATTCTTATAAATTGATTTATTGATACGTATTCTTTAGTTTAATCAAACATTTATTGTAATTGAACTAAATAATTATTTTATCACAGATTTATTTGAAGCGATGACGAATTTACTCTGGGTTAGCATAAATTATCAAGGAGGTTTTTACCAAACTAACCGTTTGTCAATGTAAAGCCGTCCCTCCTACGCTCAAGGTTAAAAATAAATTAATAAAATACTACAATCTACAATCATAGTTAACTGTTCTTTTATTTCTGTTTATCTCACTTCTTCCATCATATGTTATAAAAAGTAATCACGACGTAGGATCAAGTTTGTTCTCTTTGTGTTATATTTTGAATCATAAAATTTGTCATTTGTAAGTTTGGTATTGCAGTACCAATTTCCTTTTTGTTAAACATTTAAAAGGCACGAGGGAACTGTAACCTGGGCCGTGTTCGTTTAGTGGTTAAGAACCGTGGACATTACAAAATACTCTATAACTACCTAGGTGTCTAAAATTTCGAAAGCTAGAATCATAAAACTTTGAAATTAAGAACGTTAAAATTTTCAAAATCTCTAATTTTAATAACTTTGTCGGAATTTGCGACACTAATAAAACTCATAAAAATATACCCCTCTTGAAAATAGTAGAACCATCAAGCTACGCAGCGCCTATTCTTATTTGCCATTTTCTAAAGGCTGTAGACGAATATCCTAGATGGACTTTGGTCACGTCAAATTATGAAGATTTCTTATGACATTAGATATGGAATAAATAATTAATCAATTTCATAATTACTTTTTTCACGACTCGATTGGTCTACCATCATAAACGAAAACCATTATAAGTGCGAGTCTGGATATGGAAAAACAAATTTCGGGTCTGTATCGTACTCATGAGGATCGTATGAATCTCAGACGTTGGAAGTAAAAAATTATTACTTTTAACTTTACAATATTAATAACTATTTAGACTAGAGTTTCTGAAATTGAATTTATTATTGCTCCTATTTCGAATAAACGTTTCTAATTTCCCATGAAAAGCTGAGTTTCGGTTCATAATATTTCCGGTCTGATATGATGCTTTTATGTCAGTTAAATTTAACACTATAAGTGCCAGGTATTTTTTAACTTATTGAATCACTTTTATTAAAAATAAACAAATAATGTTTGAATAGCTTTGTCTATATTTACATTATTTAGATTGAGAAAATAAAAATAAAAATTTACAAATGACTTGTGCCACCTAAGGCAAGTAATCTAAAATTTAAGACCCCGTTTATTTATGCGACAGTCCTACAAAAACCCAGTTCTAGTATTGATAAGTGATACTAATCAACATTTAGTAGCTTAAAGCATTTAGGATTTATATGCAGCAGATCGCTGTTTTATGTTGCAAAAAACTAGTTCAACTTTCGAAAATTTAAAATTCCCATTAACGATTAGATTATACAAAATAATAAAAAAACTGTTAAAAAACTTATAAAACTAAGCATCTTTTTATTTATTCATGTAGAGTAAATTTAATCGGGGTAGGCTACAGATTTTTAACAGTAGTGTAATCCAAAATGATTGAGGACGATTTGAATTTATCGCCACGTTAAATTATTGGCAACGTTGGCAACACGAATACTTTTCAGTCATTTTCATCTTTCTTTTATTTTACAGTGGCGTCTCAAAAATAATATCGCTGATCAACTTTATTAATTTTAAGCAATAAACTTACCTGACAACAAAATCGTCTAATAAACGAGATATAGCAAAACTTCATTGAGATCCCAGAACAACATGGCAAAGGACAACGGTGTAAACAGAGAAAGTCCGAGTTGACGCTGTAATTTGACGCATTTTAATAGTGCCACACAAACAACGTGAAATACACTAAAACCTACGGCGCAAAATTCAAGCCGTTCTCGCTCATTTTGGATCACGTTCGTCGTCGTTAATGCATACTGACATATCTATTTTTTAGCAACTTTACAGGAGCGCAGTTTAAATGCTTATAAAAACTTTATTACAGATGATATGAACCTAATTCTCTGAAATGTTGTAACTAGCAATGTTGTTAGTTACAACATTTCAGAGAATTCATCATGTCATCTGTAATAAAGTTTTTATACCGTTTTTAAAACATTTAAACCGCGTTCTTGTAAAGTTGCTGAACAATAGATACGCCAGTATGCATTCGACGACGGTATGTCCTAGCTTATCACAACTATTACACAACCTATTTCGATACTTCGTGTTCATGGTAACCTATCAGCTGCCAAAACTTAAAAACCACCGAAATATATTACTATATTGTTATACCAGTACATTTTTATAAAATGTTTACTTTTCGAGGCACTGCTTACAGGGTTAGTCGGTATATTTTGACCATCTCTTTACCTTTGTTATTATTGGAGAAAACAAAAGTTGTATAAAAGTCTTATAAAAGCTGTATTGTTATACCTATATTTTTTAGAATATCATCAATAAAACAATTGAATAGATCACGTGATGCGGAATATACATATATAGTTTTCTAAATAGAACACCTTATATATTATTGCAATTTCAAAGAGTTGTTTTTTTTCTGTGACTCTAATTATATACAACGTTATATAAGTCTATCAATACTTTTTTACGTATTTCACTTTAAAAAGTGGAAAATACCTCTATCGAAGGAGCTCAGTAGGCTATGCTTTTCAAAATGCGAGTGAACTGAAATTACTCTTTTAGCCTCACTATAAGCCATTTTTATTACAAAAAATGGGGGTGGTGATTTGGTTAAATGGGCAATGTTTTGCAGTTTTATATGCTAATTTAAAATCTGTTTGAAAACGTTCAAAATGTCCAACCCGTCAGAAGTTATTTAAAAAAACTAAAAATTGTCATTTTCTTATATGTCAAATATCTTCGTAAGTATACGAGATACGAAAAAAGTTTTATATGAAAGTCACTGTATTCGATGAGACCGATGAATTTAAAACTGGTCTCAAACAAAAATTCAAGATGACTGCTTTTGAGGTACTGATAGCCACTTCCCTAAGTTAAATGGACGCCATATTGGATTTTTAGGTTACTGAATAGAATTTTTTATTCTCTTTTCAACGATGTACGTATATTCAAAAATACCAGTAAAATTAGTTGTTTTTACATTTTAATCAAGTAAGTTTACATGGATCCAAACAAAAACAAACTTTATTTAAAAAAACAAAACTTAATCCTAATAATCATATGAAATGTTCAAAAGGCTGGCCATTGTTAGGCCTAAGCATAGTTGACACCGTTTATCGACACTTCGGGTTACTTTGTGCAACGTATTTCCATTAATACTAGCACACGCTTCTAGCATTGCTTCGTGCAGCTCCTGAACATTATTGTAGCTGTAATTACTTTCATATAATTTGTTCTTTAACGTACTCCACAGAAAAAGTCAAGAGACGTTAGATCAGCTGTTCTGGTTGGCCATCGAACATTAGTATTGGTGGTAATAACCTTATTGTCAAATTGGTGAAAAATAATCTCCCACGTTTCTTGAATTGTGGGCTGGGCAGCCATCTTGTTGGTACCATAATAAAATCCTGTCTGCCAAAGGTAGGTCATTTATGAAATCTTCTAAGGATGTTTGGAGAATTTCTAAGTAACGTTGAGCAGTTAAAGTTCAATTGAAGATAACAGGTACGATTAAATGACTTCCCGTTATGCCGCAAAATACATTAAGCAGTGCTAGTATAAGTCGAAATACTATGTTTAGCTAACAATGGCCAGCATTTTGAACATTTTATGTAATTATTAGGATTAAGTTTTGATTTTTTAAATAAATCTTGTTTGTTTTTGTTTGGATCCATGTAAGCCTACTTGATTAATATGTAAAAACAATTAATTTCTATGGTATATTTTATTCAATCATACGTTATCTTACATCGTTGAAAAGAGAATAAAATAATTCTATTCGGTAACCTAAAAATCCAATATGGCGTCCATTTAACTTAGGGAAGTTGCTATCAGTACCTCAAGAGCAGTCATCTTGAATTTTTGTTTGAGACCAGTTTTAAATTGGTCTCAACGAATACAGTGGTTTTCATATGAAACTTTTTTTCGTATCTCTTATACTTATTTATTAAATTATTTATACTTATTTATACTTTTTTTTTAAATAACTTCTGACGCGTTCGACATTTTGAACTTTTTCAAACAGATTTTAAGTCAGCATATAAAACTGCAAAACATTGCCCATTTAACCAAATCTGCATCTTCAATAATAAGAAAGTTACCTATGCAATCCCACTCTATCTGGGACACACTATATATTTAGAATCAGGGAAAAAGGGCTATTCAAAAATGCAATCATATACAGAGTGGTTTATTTAAAAATATATATGTACATTGTGTATCACGCGACCTATACATGCAATTGTTTATTTGAAGAAAATTAAAAAATATATAGACAGAACAATACAACTTTTATAAGCAACTGCTTTTGTCTCTAATAATAAAAAAGATAAAGGGTTGGTCAAAATGTATTGAATAATCCTGTACTGAATACCCGAATTTATTGGAGCTTTTTGACGGAATGTATTAGATTTGTTTAATCCAGCCAAATTAGCCGAGAAAATTCACATGGTTCTAAAAGTTGGTACACGGTACAACTATTCCTTGAAATGTCCTGAAGAACATACTAAAGGTCCCCAAGAGTGGGGGCGAGCGAGGGAGGGGGGTAGAAACTAATTAAGTATATTACATACATTTCTTGGAGAAGTATCTTGACGAACGTATCCAAGCTGATAAAATCGATCATAATATTTTGATGCGTAAACTGCAGATTATGGGCTTACCTTCAGATTTATTGAGGTAGGTAAAATCATATATGTATTTCTATTGGAAATACATATATTTGTACCTATACTACCTGTACTACTTGTAACCTATTGGTTACAAGCAGTCCGAGTTAATAGCTATAGTTCGGATGTTGTCAAGACGACCGCAGGCATACCGCAGGGATCATATCTTACCCCATTGTTCTTTATAGTATATATCAATGATGTAATCTCCTAATATAATAATAGCCAGTTCCCTATGTCCGATGTTCACCGAAAAATATCTCGAAGACTAGAAGACTTAGGAAGCTGAGATTTTACAGGCAGGTGGGTCTTGCTCCAAAGGGGTGCATGGATATATTTTTAATTCTAAAAAACCCGAGGGGTCGCAGTGGGGACATTTCTTAAAAAATCATTATGGCTATATATCTCTTGAATGGCGTAAGCTACAAACTTCAAATTTTCACAGATTATACTTGAAGCAATTCTAAAGATAATAAAATACAAAGATTACCGGCATTTTATCCAGGGGCGGAGTAAGGCAACATTCCATGGGGAGAAGAGTTTTCCGCAAAAATAACTATTATAAAAATCTTGATTGTGAGTAATCCGTAAGAGATACGTATATGCCATCACGAACTTTCTTGTAGATCTTTTTGAGAGCTACAATTCGCTCGCTTATAGTTTGCCTTTATCTGTTGCCATTTTCGCATCGTAATGCGTTTTGTCTCTGTAAGAGCCAATTTTCTTAATTATGTATTTCATACTTTGCTTATTACTGGACTCTCGAAAAATCTTCTGAATAATCTGTGTATATAGAAACCTTTGCTAAGAAATAAGCTATCAAAATCTATTCAGTGGTTCTCGAGATTCACTGCTTTTGACAAAAACTGGGCTTACAAAAACTACAAAGTTAATGGGGGCACGCACCTATATAAAGTAGATAATATATTAATAATAAACTACATAGGTATATAATTAAAATAACTATATTATGTATTCTCTTTGAACACGCCTACATTCGTTTAAAGTTGTTTTGAAAAAAGCAAACTTATGTCTTTTTATAGCATTTATTTGAGCAAAAAAAGGGTGGGACTTATTAGTAATCACGAAGAAAGGCATTGCTAATTATGAATCAAACGTGATTATATTAAATTATAGTTACATGTTATGATCCGATTGACATTATTATTAAGGAAAATAGAAACTCTGCTGCAGTAGCACATCCTGAGCTACGGGATCCCAAAAAATTAACTTTTATAAGTAGAGCTGTTTTCTTACTTCGTGGATAGTTGACATGATCAGAAGCGGACCGTTGATTATTCAACGGGTATTATGCTGTCAATAATATTAAAAACAGCCAGCTTCTCCTGCATGCAGACGATATGAAAATTTTCGCACAATACATAGAGACTATAGATGATTGTCGCCTGTTACAGGATGATCTGAATCATTTGTATAAATATTATTCTGATAATAAACTATTTTTAAACTTCGAGAATCAAAATCATTTACAAGAAATTTTAATGTTTACACATTCCCCTATTCTCGTTTTAGTCATCAACTGCAATCAGTTCAATCTATCAAAGATCTATGTAGGTATTATAATTGATAGTAAAGTAACTTTTGTTAAACATATTGATTACATTGCTAATAAATCCTTTTGTAATCTGTGTTTTTTAATAAAAGTTTGTCGTTTAAAAATTTGCGTAGCATAAAGAGTCTTTATTTTGCTTATGTTCGCAGAATAATCAACTGGGCTAGTATAGTCTGGAATCACTGTTACAATATTTATATTAACGCGCTGGACGCTATACAAAAATGTATTAATTATGTTAATAAAAGATTTCACATGCCTTCAATTAACTACGAGTTACCGTGCCTCGAAATCGGGTTACTTCAGTTGAACAAGACTAGAGAAATATCTGACTTGCTTTTCCTCTACAAATTAATAAATGATCTTGTAGACTGCCCAAACTTACTGGAATCAATCAATTTTAACGCGCCAGCATATTCTACTAGACACAGAAATCTGTTTGCACCATTTTTCTCCAGAACTAACTCCTTTCAAAATTCGCCTCCCAATCGGGCTGTCCGAATTTATAAGGTCAGTTATTCACGGCTAGACCCTTTTTCTACTTTTCTAATTTAATTTAGAAACAAATAACTAAAAGTAATGTGTCATAACAGTTAAATTTACTATCAAATACAAACGTGTTTTAGAAAAGTGAGTTCATATTAAATATAAAAGTTAAAATTTGTTTAAATTGACGGCTACTATACTTACTTTATAATGATATGTGCATGATCCACAGACGGTAGCCTAGGACACCACCACAGATGGACGTGTTAATGTTTTTCCGAGCTGGTATATAAGCTCAGGTCGTGTGTGTATAATTCACAGACGTGCTGACCCTAGCTGAGGAGAGCAACAAGCTAGAGACAGCTGCCCTAGTGTACCGCCTGTTGATTATACACATATTATTATAAAGTGAGTATAATAGGCGTCAATTTAAACAATTTTTAACTGTTATAGTTGAGTTTTTACGTTTTCTTATAACTGCTTGTTACATTTCCTTTTTAGTTCTATATTTGTCTTTATAGTGTTGTTTATATTCATGTACTATGTACATATATTATATATTAGTAAGTAGTGCTATCACGTATTTTGTATGACTCAATTATTGCTATCTAATATGTATCGAAAATATGTGTTTTTATTATTTTGTTTTTTAGGAAGTATTGGTTTTTAATTGTAAATAATTTGTAATTATTAAATAAATAAATAAATAAATGTACATTAAAAGTGTAATTTACGAAAATATTAAGTTATTTTCTTTAAAAACCAAGAATTAGATTATTCTGTATTGATTTGAAGTATTATTGTGTATACACCTAAAATGATATCAAATGATACCCAATGCTGGGTTTGTAGTTTACTAAACAACTTTAATGCTCGAGTATTCCCCCACTAACACAAATTACGAAGAGCAAAGGCGGGGCCCGATATAAACCCTTCTTTAGTTTATTAGCGAGTTCCTTATCATACATACATATTGTTTCGTAGATACTTCCAAGTTGTTTTTCTATATCTGTAGATTTTAATAGGAGAATGTATACGACCAGGGCCAACTCGAGGGGTGTTCGAACTGTTCCCTCACACAGAGCGCCAACCATTTGGGAGCGCCAGTTAATCGAGACCGATAAAAAAAATTAAGTAAATTATAAATGTAACTCAATTTTTAGCTGTTATTCGTGGAAAAAATCCACATTTCTCCCACTTGTACAAAGGTACCCACTTTTTCCATTGCTGAATACTTTTCCCACAGCTGGGGAAAATTTTGGAAAATCTCTCTAAAAGGAGTTGAAAAGTGCACGTGTTGGAAAAATTATTTTACCATTTATGAGGGCGCATCGAAAATCTGGCACACAGCACCGATGACTTAGAGCCGGCCCTGCGTTCGACGCAATACTACACTAAGGCAACACGATATGCAAGCTGCATTTTGCTCGTCAACATTTATAATCAGTCGCCGCACTACATTTGTAGCGAGGTTTAATGATCTATCTCCAGTTGTTACCGGCGTTTATGTAAAAATGGCGACGCAAGAACGCGATATTGATTTAAACATTGCTGTGGAGAATGAAAAATACCAATGTCTATTTAATTTTAAAATAGAATATACCTGGAAAGATTTAACAGAGTAGGCGTGGAATGATGTTGAAAAAACTAATTTGGGAGGTATGGATACACCTTATACTTTCGTCTTTTCCGTCTATTTCATAAATGCACGTTCATTACAAAATCCTCTTCCTCTTCACTGGAAATGGGATCTTCTTCACTATATAGACATTTCTACGATGACGACTATTATTATTTTACGCGTGTCGCGTCGTGTGAACCTACAGATGTTTGATACATTTGTTTTTGTAGTATCGTCTGCATATCGTGTTGATGTCGTGTATAGCGTGGCGTCGCACACTGGTGTAAAACTCACAAAATCGGTGCATAAGGGTAGAAAATCAAGTTCTTGAAATTCTTAAATTATATATCAGGTGTTATTAAGAATGAATCAGGGCATCTTTTATGTACGACCTTGGAACTGAGAAATTGCCATGTACTGATATATCATCCCCCTACTTGGTCATTTCATTATAGCGCTTAAGGGGAAGATTCGCTTGTAGAAAAATAATGTGTTCGTATCTGTAAAATAACTTTTTTATTTATGTAAATAATGACACGGAACAAAAACCAATTTGTTAAGATAGGTTTTCTGTAGGTACCTACGACTCGAATATCTTTACAAAACGTAATCTGTTTTAGAAAAAAATTGCTTAAGTTAGTATATTTTCGAATAACCAACGCATGTCTGATAATCATAAAATTAATTAAATCTCGTCGTAGGTACTTCAACTGACTTTTTTCTTTCATTTAGTAAAAACCGCATCGTATAGTGCCTTCTACTTTTTAAAATATCTTACATTTACGATGATAAGATACGGGTTTTTTCTTAATACAATTGCCTAACTATCAGGCGCAATGGCAATAGTTTTCGATGGTAAATTACTCATGCACGCTACACTGTTAAAATAAGTTCACATTATGCGCCGTCTATTATTATTTATGGAATTTTATTTTATTCCTTAATTTAATTTAATTGAATCATATTTCTTAATTTAATTGAAACCTTGATTGCAAAAAGGGTATACTAAGTTGCAATTTTAACAAAAATAAAATTTCTGTCGGAAATTACAGGTCATACTAAAAGGTGTATCAACCAGCAGTGTAAAAAAACTTTTCATTACATACTAGTAGAAGGTTTTGAAGGTACATATATTATATATTTATGAGATTTTGTTTTCTTTTACTTTTTAAAATAAAATTAAATTGAAATTTCAACTTTTACAAGAAATATAATTACAAGTAAGATCATAACCAACAATAAGTAGGTACATACCTACCTAATTATTTTCGAAGGTCTTTAATTGGGCGTCCCTGAGGATACTGAGGATCAATCAATTCAGGTAACAAGCACTTATAAAAGAAAGTCGTTAACTCGTTTTTCATTTTTGTTTGCCAAAACAGATCGTCACGATAAATTTTCTCACTTATCATTTCTTGCGGTGTCCATACAACGAATATGCAATAATCGCGGTTCGTAATATGTAACTGTCCTTGTATTTGAAAGTAATAATTACGAGTCCTTTTTAAACAGATTTCACCAGCCCGGTTTTCCAAAAAATTAATTTTCTTTTCGTTAACAGCACTCATAACATTCATTTTTGCAGCTGATGCAGGGCATTTGATTTCAATTAATTCGTCTTCACTTAATAGTCCGTCTGGCGACGCTGCCAAAAAGAAATCATCTTTATCAATAAAAAGTCCGCATTGTTGAATTTGAATATTAGATTGCTCTTGAAATTCCCGAGTGCTACTATTTCATGATCTTGTCCCCATCGTGTAGCGAGATTTCCTTTAAACGTGCTATACAACAAATTTTTTACTATATTTTTACAATGTGTTAAGATTTTCATTTTACAAATCTGGCCAAAATTAGAAGCTGTTATTCGCGACGATCTTTCTTGACGCCAAAGTAGATTATTATGCTGACCAATTGTTTCTAACTGTATCAGATGTAATTCGTTTTCAGTTTTTTTCATTACTTCTAAAACTTCGTTTTCCTTTAAAGAATATTCTTCTGCTGATAACTGCATGTTTTCTTCCTCTATTTTTCCATATTCGCTATCGGCTGGTGTTGACTGGTAAATCTTCCTTCTTTGTGATTTTTCACTAAACAGTCTCTTTCGGCATTTAACCCACTTTGATTTGGTTTCCACAATTTTCGCGTATTTTTTTGTAAATTGTCCAGGACTTTTGCCAACTACCTTTTTATAGATTACCTTCGAAATATGGCCTGGTACAAGATTGAAAGTCAAAGCAGCTGCTTCGCATCGTGTTTTATAGGAACTTTTTCCCGTAAAGTTAATTCGTTTACCTCCTATATATTTTGCAACTATCGAGTTATAACATTCGGCAGCGTTATTGTCCATATTTTGCAAAAGACTTTCAGAATTTCGCGCTACTATGTCAGTAACAACCATTATATCTTGATATAAGCCCGAGTCTTTGAAGTTAACAATCCAATTGTTTTCATTTTCATGTTTGGGTCCGTTGCAAAAGTAAGTGGCACAATTATTGTGATCCCCAAAAACATGACGAGGACAATTCAAGATGTCATTTCTCTGCTGTTATATTTTCTCACTATGAGTTAAAGTTGCATTTGTAATATAAAAAAGAACGGCACCTTGTATACCCGACCTCATTCGTTTGATAGAGTTGTTCAGCGTATTGCGATGTTGTAGAGGAACAATTATCATTTTGCTACTTATTCTTTTTTGGGTCAGTTCTCTTAATTTACTACAAAAATTACGCAGAAGATGGTTATGACATTCGATTTTTTGAATTACTTTCTGCCCATACGGACGAACTTCTGCAAGACGTTTTGTTACACTACTGTCGCCATCTCCAACCAAATACAAGTATTTCAAATTATACATTTCTATACTTCTTTTGAAGCCCTCTATGATAATATCAGCTTCCATTCCTGTAGATGGTTTGTCCCAATTCTTAAAGCATTTATGCAAGGGAGCTTCAGAATGTTTTGATTTAGCACGGCTACACATACAACAATATTTATTTCTAATCCCTAAGAATAACACTTTTTTTGTTTTTTCACCAACAATAACGCCAACTCCTGCAGCTGCATTATAGTTGGTTCTGTAGGATCTTTTACTCCACGCTCCATCTGCAATCACAGTAATGAATGGAATGCCGTCCGAATCAATTCGGTCTTCTTCAATTGCTAAACGGGATTCTTCTAAAGCAGCTTTTAAGTAGCAAGAAGTTGTTCTGTCTTTGCATAAAGATTTGGGCCCATCCAAGGAATATCGCAAGTAGCCAACATTTCCTTCAATTGTGAGTATCCTATTCCTGTTGTGATACTTCCTAGAACTGCAGCCTTGTTTATATCCATTGCCTGATCATTACAGTCAGTTGATATAACAGTATTAACTCCGCACATCTCACATTGAACAACAATTTTCTCTGCAGACCAATTCTTTACTCGGAAACCATTTTCAGATGTTCATTTCTACACGAAAACAATCCAACATGAGGAAAACGTATAATTGCATTAAAGAAATTACTAATTTCCACAATTTTCCTTCCACTGACATCTTCGTGCTCTTTTTGAACATTAAGCACCTCATTTTCAACGTCAGTAGTATAAGTAGGTAGAATTTCCTCTGGGCTGTGGCTACTACTAGTGGAAGTACAAGGTTGATGTGATAGAGCTGAAAGTTGATCAAATGAAGTTGAAGGTTGATCTAATGAAGTTTAAGTGTGATCTAATGAAATTGAAGGTTGATCAACAGGAACAAATTCTGCTGATTGAACTTTTTGGGCAGACTTTTTAAAACCAGAAACGTTTTGCATTCTTCTAAGTATGCTCTTTTTTCGAGCTGATAGCGTTAATCGCGGCATAATCTTAACTACATAAATAAATTGCACGTACAATATGATATATAAGTATTTGTTACACTACACTACGTTACACTAAAACGATAATTACACTATGCTCTATATTAATACTTGCTACACTTACTTATAAAAAATGTAGTACTATCACGAAAACTATACCAGTGCTGTTGTTACCGTCGCGCTGTGCTTACGTTCACCGTTGGTTTACTAACTTGGTTTGCTAGGGAAATTCAACAACAACTCAGAAATAATACTCTTAAAATGATGTATTCACACTAAAACACACTAAAATGGTACAGCCCTGAAATAGAATAGGGGTGCAATATGTTATTATGTATTTTAGGTGCCTAAATAAACAATAAATGTGTCAGTAAGAGTAGTAAGTAAATAGCGGTTCAAGCCCACAACTCCCCATGTTATTCTTATGGGAGTTTCGTTTTTAAGGCAGGACAATTTTGTGAGGTTATGTGTGTCAAACTTACAATTGAGTGAGGTTATGTGTGTAAAACTTGGCGTCCTTCCCGCCAGATGTCAGCATGGGTGCGGGGTTAAGTGTTTAGGCGGGAAAAAGGCGAATGTGATGCTTGTCCGTGATTGGTCGGATCGAATTGCCGGTAAAATAGGTTGCAGCATGTGTCGCTAGATGTCGCTGTGGGCGTGGTTTTGGCGGGAAAAATCAAATCTCAGGCCTGTTCGTGATTGATCCGAAGTTTTAGCGCTAAAGGAGGTTGCAGGTCGTGTCGCTTTGGAGCGCGTGAACGCGGCCGGGCGCCCCGGGTTAATTAGAAAAATTTGTCGCGGCGTTGCGTGGGCGGGTATTCCAGTGCCCCAGTGGGCCGGTGCCCCAGTGGGCCGTTGAAAGGGTTAATTTGAAACGGGTTTGCGCGCGACCTCGATCGAGGGGTAGGGGGGGTGTACTAGTGCTCTAGCCTCCTAAGGGAAACTAGTGCAGTATTGCTTGTGAGATCGACATGTGGATGATGTATAGTGCTCAGGATTATCCCGTGGTGCGAGACGCCGTTAGCAGGGTGGAATGTTTATTGAGGCAGTTCGAGGATGGTGCTAAAGACGCTATGCACGAAGCGGTTTACGACTGGCAACAGATGTATGGCGGTTACGAATATTGTATGAAGCTTCACGGAACGTATTTGAAGGGGATGGAGTTGTGTGAAGCGTGTTTGCGAACGGAAATTTCGTTGGAAGTTTTATATGAGGAATTAAAAAAAATAGATTTGACGCATCATCTGTCCGATGAGATGAGAAAGTTTTTTAAAATACCGTCCATCGATGATGATGAGAAGGGGGATGCGGGGGAGGAGGCGGGGGGATGTTGACGCCGACGATGCGGAGGGGGGCGTGTGAAGTGAAGTTTTCTTTTCAATTATATATTATTAGCCTTAGTGAATTCGTTGAGTGAAGACGTTTTTTGTAGTAGGGCAAAGATAATGACGATGAGTGAACCGAGTTTGACAGACATTGCATCATCATCAGTGGAGGCGGCATCAGCAGTGATAGATGGCGTAGCAAGATTTTTTTCCTGTCTGAATAATATTGGATCGGCAGTTCAGAAACCGGTAAAGAAATTGAAAGATCTACCTGTAGATCGGGAATATCTGATGTTAGACGTTCGAGCCATTAACACGAAAACGCATAGTCGCTCGTTGCTGGTAGAAATGAAAGATTTTGTGTTATTTTTGCCGAAAAGAATAAGTGATTATTTAACTAATGAAAAAATAGCAATGTTAAACATGTGCACGTGTTATTTGGCTTATCGAGGACAGAAACTTACACAAGATGACGTCACCGATGGCGGTGATGGGGAAGAGGCCGGTGAGGCGATAAAGAAGCAAAAATTCGCTCCTAATTCGTTCGCTTTAGTGGAATTTATACCGATGTTTTTAGAGACATCAAAGCAGTAGTAATCGAGTACGTCTCAAGTGAAAAACACGTGCATCATGTTATTGTCGACGGTGGCCTTGGTGTTGTCGTCGATTGTTGCCGACCGTAAAGTGCTTTACGTAGCTCATACGGTCGGAGCAAAAGAGGCCTACGTTGGGTTCTATTTTAGCGAAAATGACGACACCTCATCACCATTATCATCATCTCCAATACCGGAGGCGTGGAATAGAATGCAAACAGAATATGTAAATAGTACCTTCGCATTTTCCTATGCACTGGGAGCCTTTCATCAGCGTCATCGAGAACGTTTTATTTGGATCAAATTACGTTATCTGTATCAAAATGAAAGCTGGCAAGAATCAGAATGGACACCCCTGTTGTGGAATAGAACAAATTCCTCGTCACCGGTAGGAGGAGGAGGTGTGGTGGATGGAACTATTAAAGTTTTGTTAATTTCAAATAATGTATTTGCCCTTGTCATACTACTGATGGTTGTATTAATAATTTTTAGATTGTTTACTTACTTTACTTTGTAGATAATTGTATGTAAAAATAAAAACATTACTCTATTTTATTACATCATCATCTTTTATTTCATTCTTAGTTAAGTACACATAAATAATACAATAATTATAGCTAATAATAATAATAAAAAAGAAATTATTCTGTTTGTTTGATTAATTTGTCATTTTGAGACAGTGCGTAATATATTTGATTTACATTATTAATAGCACACCGACAATAATTGAGAATATGTGAAAAACATGGTGGTTTCCAGTGACGTAGAGGGGCCATCTTTTCAAGGAACTCTTCTTCGGACATTCGATCATCCAAGTCTATCACCGGCAACGTCGTGTAATTTCGCAGGTAATCGGATTTAATTTTACCCTTGCAATATATGGTGCTGTCTCTCGACGTGACGACACTTAAGATTTTTTCGATTTCTCGCAAATCCGTATTACCGAAGGACCATCGCAATCCGTGATGATATCTGGTGAGCCAGTTGACGATGGTCTGTTGCGAAAGTGTCAATTCATGAAATGGACACGGCGGTTTAAAGACATAATGAGCTGCTCGTTCTCCGTCAGTAATGGCCATTTCTTTCGGAACAAAATGGGGTGCTTCGAAGCCCTGCAAATCTATTATTATCATCGTTTACAGGGTGGTAACGGTGCTCGTAACTGGTTCGTACGATACTATGGTGTCGTGAAGTAATAGAACGTACGCGTACGTGTTGTTAGCGAACGCTGTGCTCGCTTCGATCTCAATTTTAATACTAACCGTCCCCGCCTTTACACTCTCGTCCTGTTTCGATAGATCGATGACGTAGAGCGGGGATTTAAGAAATTCGCTGTATCTCATGAGAGGGTGGGGAAAATGGGGGTTGTTTCCGTAGTAGGATGACTGAAAGTCGCAGTAATTTCTGTACGCCTCCGTAAATAAGTTTTTATTAAAGTCCAAGTTCATGCGTCTATTGGGGTGAGCCACCGAATCGATATAGACCGTGATATTTTTTATGTTGGCGTGATTGAAGGTGCTCGCGTTTTCTTTAGCAATATTTTCCTTGTTCACTTGAAATCCCACGATTACATGATGAGGTCTCTCGAAGGCTTTCACGGATCCCAATTCTATAACATCCTCGCGTCCGCTGCGTAACCCGGATATGATGTTAAGGGTTCTTTTTCGGAAAGGGATCGTGATGAATTTGCCCTTGTCGATTTTGTTTAGGAGTCGTAACTTGGCGGCGTCGCTCAACCAGAAGTGTGGCACTCGCCATTCTATTTTGCTGAGGCTAATGTTCCCATCTCTTTCTGCGCTTTGAATACAATTTGAGTCTGTACGAGCACGAACCAAACTTAACTGCATTTTGGACCATACGATTAACTTATTGTAGTCCTCGGCTATTCCAAACCACAATGATAAGGGTATAAGGCATGAGAACTTCTTATCCGTACTCTCGATAGAAATGGGAAGAGTAAAGGGATCGGCACCCCATCCGGCGATCTCGAGCGATTTAATGGTGTCCTTGTTGTAAGCTGCAAGACCCCTCATGGTGGAGGTAATCCCCGGTCTTCGTATAGAGTCGATCATGGTATCGTTCAGGCTTAATTTGACCTCTTCGAACAGATGGGAAATAGCGTTGTTGACTAGATTACATTGTTTTGTGGGGTCCGCAACTTCAAGTTGTCCTTCCACATGGAAACTCTCATAAATGCTGACGAGCGAATCTCGTTGTTCCACCGTTATGGTGACTTCATCGCTAGATTTGAAGTTTTCCGCTCGAGTCGGGGGCGTATGGGCGATCCATTTCTGTTCGATAATATCCTCATCGAGTCGGATGTCGTCGAATATGTTTAATTTTTCACTGCTCATCACTTTCTTTCAGAACTGTAAATCCGAGAGATTTCAAAAAGTGAACGTCTTGAGGTTTTAATCGTTTAACGTTCGAACGATTAGTGACGCGTAGAGCGCGAGCCGCTCTTTTATAATGGGATATTATGTCTTCATTCGTCTCCGTTTTTCTCATTATCATATTATTATTACCAGTAGTACTAGTAGTGAAGTCTAACCCCATTTTTTCTCTCGTTCTTTCTTTTTAAGCTCCAATCGTATAGTAGCGTCTTCGTGTCCGAAATTTAATCGTTCTCCGTTTTGATTCGTGAGTGATAACGTGATATTATCTATTTGATCCGCAACTACTACTGGAAGATATATTACGTTTGTAGGTTTTTCGTTCACTTGTTCCCCCGGCTCCACGTCCAGCGCGAATTCGTATATTGTATGTACCGGGGTGTCGTTATAATGGGCGCCTCCAGTTATATTACAATTTATTCGTATACTACTGGCCGGTGATATTTTAACGGGTAAATCCGATTCGTGTAATACGTCCGCTTCTAAAACTTTGGGGGAGAAGCCGAGCATGCGTCCGATAGAGTCGTCGGGGCGAAAATCAATGGCATATTTACTTTTGATTTCACACTTTAAAGTGTTCGTATTCGGTTGCAGAGAAAATATTTCTTCCTGCTTGAGAGTTTCATTATTGGTTAGCGCCAATTTTTTCGATATGTACTCATTCAACGAATTTATTTCATATGCCCCCTCCGCTATGAGTAGCTGTCTGTTTTTTTTATCGCCCGGTTTGCGCCAATAGATCTTATTATTGCCTGGATAGATGTTTCGGAGAGCGTTGTAGGTCCAGTAACCTATTAGTCCTAACGTGTACTCGTAGTCGGCATTTAAGGCAACCGGCGGATAATAGTTAGTACTCAGGTAACTGCCTGTACCCGTTAAAGTGAACGTCTCGGACATGATTAAACGAGGACGCGTCACATACCCTCTTTTTATCTCCTAGGAAATTGCAAACACAGATGTCCGCAGTTGTAGGAATTGTAATTTTGATATCGTTCCGTGTTATAGGTCATGTTTCCGGCATTTTTGCCGAAATAGTTCACAAGTTCTCGCGGCGGCTTTAAATTTCCAAATCCGTCGAAATAGTCAATCAAGTTGTTGCGTTTCCTGTATGCCACCCAATGCGTTCCTTTCCCCATTGTCGAATCCAAATTGACTATTCCACTTTCGTTCTTCCAAGGTCGCGAAGGTAATTCATCGCGCATAAATACGCCTCGAAAATGGGGTATACCTGCGGCATATTTGTAGATGTCAATGTTGGTGAGAGGACGTCGAGGCAAATTTATTAGTTTTTTGTCGGCTTTTTTCGTAAATAGAGCCCTCTGCCGCCGCTTTTAGGTTTCTTGCTCAAGTACAAACCGAGGCCCGATTTACTCGACGACCGGTGTTTTATAATCATACTTCCGCCTTTTCCGATCGCTATACCCTCCATCCTCCTATTATGGTCCTTCATTTCCGCCAATTGATCTTTAGCGGATTTTACGTCTTTCACGGCTTTAACCACCTGAGATACGCCCCCGGCCAGCGAGCCAAGCGCAGCGAGTCCACCAAAAATGGCTGGCAATAAGGGAAGTAGACCACCTTGTTTTACCGCCCCACCTGGAATAGGAATTACTCGAGGTTGTCTCAAACATCTTCTACCTCCTGCTTCTTTAACTGCTCTTCTCGCCGCACCCACAGCTATTTTCGCAGCTTTCGCGATAGTTTCCGCTTGAGCACCTTTTACGGCGTTAAATCCGGTTTTCACGATCCTACCGAAAGCGACTTTAGATTGTTTATTACCGCGGCCGCCACCTCCTCTTCCAAACCCCATTCCAAGTTTTCTTTTAGCTTTCATGACGTTGGTCACGAGCCAAGCGTTTGCTTTCTCAGAAACACTGGAATCCTTTGCTTTAACCCGCTTCCAGGCTTCTTGTTCGAGAACTGCGTCCGCAAGATGTCTCGATTTCACGTCCTGATGATTCGAATAAGCGATATCGTGCTCCTTACAAGCGGCGTCCAAGGGATTTACGCCTGGATCTCCGCGTGCTAACCTTTGCCCCAATCGTGTACCGGGACCGCAGAATTGATACCCCGGAAGGTGTAGTTCGACGGGTAGTTTATCTATAAGCTTGTTTAAGACACCTCCGCCTTCGTGCACGATCATTTGAACGAATAACTTCGTATCATGCGTACAAGCTTATTTATAGCATAATCTTCATTTTTTATTACTTGCCGGATATAGCGGAAAAAAGAATGAAAATCGTGCAACAACGTGAAAGGTTAACCGTACGCGATTTGGAAAAGGAGCTGCTCATGGACTCTGGGGCAAAAGTTGATGGTGCTAAGCATAGCAGTTTGTTCCCATCCTCCATCAGGTGCTTGATAGTGGGACCCTCCGGTTCCGGCTAATCAAATGCGATGCTCTCCATGTTGGTGGAGCCCAAAGGGTTGAAGTTCGCCAATATTTATATTTATTCCCGGTCTCTTCATCAACCGAAGTATACGTTTTTGAAAGAAGCGCTGAAGCGTGTAAAAGGCATGGGGTATTTTACTTTTAGCGAAAACGAGTCCGTCATGATGCCCGATGAAGCGCGCCCTAACTCGATTTTCGTGTTTGACGACGTCAGCATGGACAATCAGAATCCGATGCGTCATTTCTTCAGCATGGGGCGACATCACCGTATAGACAGTTTCTATCTCTGTCAGTCTTACACGAAAATTCCTAAACATCTGCTGCGCGATAACGAGAACATGTTATTGATTTTTAAACAGGACGACTTAAACATGCGTCACGTTTACGAAGATCATGTGAGCATCGATATGTCTTTTAATAAATTTCGGGACATGTGCACTCGGTGCTGGAAAGACAGTCGCTACGGATTTCTAATGATCAACAAGGATTGTGACGTCAACAACGGACGTTACAGAATAAATTTTGACGGTTTTATTAGACCCTAACCGCTATAAATTCGAAGTAATTTAGCTAACTCATCTAGTTGAACTAAAGTAGCGACCGATATTGTAACCTTATTATGGGGGACAACATCGCAGCCGATAAACTTCGTAAAAGAGCATTAATTCGAGTTGCTAATGATATACGAAGGAAATTTAAAGCCTTACAATCGGGCGCGCAACTTAAAGAAATCGCTTTTGCTAAAACGCACAAACCCCTTCTGGATCCTATAGAAGACATCGCTCGCTCCCTGAAAACCATTAACGAAAAAGGAAAAATAAGCGCTCCGATGAAAATGCCGTTGGCCTGGTCCACACCCGTTTTTAGCACAGTAGCGGCTACTCCAAGTACTTCCTCTCCTACATCAAAATTGCTTACAAAAATGCACACATCGGTTTCCCCTAGATCAAAATTGCTTAAAAAAATACGCACATCGTTCAAGATGAAGGGTGAAGACGAAGAAGAAGAAGAAAAAGTGGAAGAAGAAGGCGACGAAGCAGGAGGGGTGGACAAAAGGGTGGAGTCTGGTAACGAGGATATATATCCGGCATGGGAAAATGTGTCAACGCGAGACTTTTTAGAACAATATCACCCGCTACCTAGGAAATATCGTTCTCTTATGCTGCGAAACGATCGAAGTATAGATAACTCCCCGTACGGTGTTAAGTATGACGTTAATTTGGATAAATGGAATTTTGGAGATTCCTTCCTCGACGTTGGAAATAGAGAGAAATATTTTAAAGTCAAAGGAGTTAGGTATGATGGAACGCATGGGTTGTATGAACTTTTAGTTCTAAAACGACCCGCTAACTATACAAGGCAAGACGTTAGAAATTACATAAGTATACTTCGCGCCACCAATGTCGATAAAATACCGCTATCGAAACGTTATGTTGGCTATAAATATTCGGAGATCATTAAACCGATCATTGAATCATTAGAAGAAAAAGAAATGAGAGAAACAACGGGCAAAGGTGTACTTTCCAGTATGAAGCGTGTCAATGATAATCCCATCGAATATGTGTATTGGGATACGCCCTCAGAGCTCGTTCAACGTTTAAGATTGCTCATTGCTTCTCAGAATGCCGGAAATTCCAATGTTCAAAATGAAATTGCTAGTATTGTTGAGGAATTGCGAGAAGATGGTTATATAGCTTGAAGATGAGTAAAAATTAATTCATTTTCATGATGCCCGTGAATAAATTTGGACGGGTGGTTCATCGAAGTTCTTCTTCTTCGGGAGGTAAACAACAACAACGTCCTTTGTTTCCATTAACAAGCACCGACGGGTTTGACATCGAACAACGACGACTTTCGAATATAGGCCATCCTTTGGAAGAAAACGATGCAGTGCCGTTAAAACGATTAACTGAAGAAGTAAAAACCTGGGAGCGTAGAGAAAAATTCTACACCGACAAAATAGAGCCGTTGTTAGTGCAAATCAATAACGGGATAAATCAATTACAGCCAATTATCGAAGCTAAAAAACAGGGGCAATTACTCACTCAGCAGGAATCGATCGATTTAATGAAAGCAGAAAGGCAGCGTTTCGAGACGTTTTATGTTTCACTTGTGAACCCCCTTGCCGAAAATTTCAACAAAATCATTGCACAATTGTCCGAACGTGTGGGTGCGTTAGAAAGTTATCATAAAAAACAAAAAACGTAAAATATTTAAATCAACCACTATTCAACGGTTTCCACTAAGAAAGCATTTTTTGCGGAAAGGGTGATTAGGACACTTAAATCTAATCTCTACAAGGAGTTCAGTTTCAACGGGAATTATAAATGGTTGGATATACTGCAAGATGTTGTCGATAAGTACAACAGCACCGTGCATAGGTCAATTGGTCTAGCCCCCATCAATGTGACATTTCGCACGCCTTTAAATCGTTCGAATGATGATGATGACGGGGTCCCCCCAAAACCTAAATTTAAAGTAAACGTTTTTTCGAAAGGTTATCACCCCCAGTTCAGCACTGAATTATTTCGCATAAGCAGGGTGCAATCAACTAAACCGACAACCTATCTGTTAGAAGATGTGAGAGGTGCCCCAATCAAGGGTTGCTTCTATGAACCGGAATTGATGAAAACTAAACACCCAAAAAGCTTTTTAATTGAACGTGTATTACGAACAAAAAATGATCAATTATATGTGAAATGGTTGGGTTTTGATAACACACACAACAGCTGGATCAAGAAAAGTGATTTATTATAAAAAATAGTCTGTTTATGTATATATTTTATTTACAATATAATAATAATAATAAAAATAATTAGAAAATATATGCAAAAATAATAGTCTACTTATCTATATATACTAAGATTTTATTTACAATAAATATTTACAATATAATAATAATTAGAAAATATATGTACAAATAATAGTCTACTTATCTAAATGTATAAACTAAGATTTTATTTGCAATAAAAAATTATAAAATATCTTCCTCCTCCTCTTCATTTATTTTAAAATGACCCCATGGAAGGGTATCAATTTTATTTTTTAGTATAAAACGTTTATCATCACATGAATCTAGAGCTTTTTTCCTAATAAAATATGTATAAAGATTATGTTTATCAGAACGAATGCTTCTATTAACGGCATATGTAATTTCCGAATCAAATAAACTTTTGAAATAATGTTCGAAACTTAATCTATTTTTTAGAGCCTGCTGTCCTACGCCTTTGGCCTAAGCTCTTAAAGGTGAATATTTGTTAATATTTATAGCTAACGAATTAATACGACTAAACCTTCCGCCTGAACCTACTTCTTGGAACGTCTCCATCTGTAAAAAAGGAAAAAAACTAATTAAAAGTGAGTTTTTAAAAAACTTTATATACGCACCTGTGATAATAAAGAAATCTCCATGTCCCTGAATATAGAAATAAGGTCGCTGGATCTTGATATAATGAAGTTTGACGTGTTAAAGTACTTGGCCTGTACTGTATCATCTAGTTTCATTTTATAATCGGCACAAAGAACGACATTGGCTTTCATGTTAGGTATTCGGTTTTGGAGGGATGCTTCAATTTTATCCACAAAAATGGGTTGTGCTTCCTCGAGAAACTCCTTTGGATCTAAGATATTGTTATTGATCACTATACCCGTCTTAATACGCCCTTTGAACGCTGATTCCAACTAAAACATGCAAAATATAAACAATCAAAATGAGAATATTCAATAAAAAACATGAAAAACTTACGTCATAATACGTAACACTGCTTTCGTCACCCCCTCCACTAACGCCTTCACCTGTTATAATAAGGGATTGTTTTATCCTCGCATCCAAGTATTTACATCTGTTCAAAATCGTTTCTACTTTCCGTTTATCAGCTATTCCCCCCGCATTTGAGTGATTCCTTATCTGTTGGATTGTTAATTCCGTAGTTTCATCAATCAGGGTTGATAACCTTCGAAAATCAGCAGGTGTTGTTGCACGTGCTAAATCATCTTCCACCAATGTAACCTGATTTTGCAAACTGGTAATATCCATTATTGTTAAGACGGATTAAATACAATTCAGCCTTTCAATTAAAAATAATTAACACCGTGCGTTAATGAAGTAATAATTGGTAAGCACTTTAATTTCACAAACTGAATCGAACGGGTTTCAAAATGAGTATGTTATCTGCACCAAACACTTGTTTCAACTAAAACAGAGGCACTTTAGAGCGAGCTTTTTATACGAGTGCAAGGTGCAATTAATTTTAATTGTTGACGTAAATCGAAAACGCAAAACACCCTCATAAAATAACTTCAAGCAATAACTCATAAAATGGCGCGCTTTCCACCCCTAACAAGGTCAACACTTCGAACAAAATACTTCATAACACAATTTTTACAAACTAAAATAATCACTAAAGAAAATAAATGAGAATATTGTAAAGGATGTCCAAAACAACGATTCATTTTATAAATGGAATAAAAGACACGTAAATAATCTTTTTATGTGAGATTTTGTACACCCCTGTTGTTTTATAAATCAAACGGGGAAATATCAAGAAACGAATCCAGATGTGGCAATGACGCACATTTTAAATTTATCGCCTATGTTAATGTTTGCACTTAAAAAGCATTAATTTATTATGACATGACATAATAAATTACTCCTATGACATTAAGAAAAATATTTTTCAGTACACATTTTAAAGAGGGGAACGCAATACATTTGAAATGAAACATTTTAACAGCGCGGCGTTCCAGTTTTAAAACAAGCGGTAAACTGTGCATCTATAAAGCTAAACTCGCGCCTTTTAATCAATAAAAATAGCATTAAAAAACAACACAACCGCTTAATATTGTTTGCGATCTTAAAAATTTCATTATAACGTGTAAAATACGAAAAAACAAGTGCAGGTAAATTGAGATTGTTATTTTAATTAGGGTATAAAAACGTATTGTTTTTCTAGGTCGAACATCATTCATGAAATGAATGTTTTATTTTTCATGCTAGTGCAATAATTCACTGATGACATCATGATCAAAGAAAAACACGCATTCTTCTTTTAATCATTATTATTGTATTAAAGAAAAAACAGATGCAGGTAATTTGGAAACGATATTTTTAATTAACGGTATAAAATGTAATGTTTTTTTATTTTTCTAGGTCGAACATCAAAACTATACAAAAATTGAGCGATGACATCATTCATGAAAAGGAATGTTTATTTTTCATGCACATGTGTTTCTACTGCAATAATTACATCATTCAACAGAATATATAATATTTTGTTAGAAGAAAAAGATGCATTCTCCTTTAAAATAATATCATTATTGTATTTTATTGACTTCTGTTTTATTCATTGTATTAAAGAAAAATCTACAGTACGCTTATGTTGTTAATATTGTATTTACATCTAGTTAATTTCGAAAAAACGATGATTGTATATTATTTTTTCAGCCCCCCTTTAATAAAATGTTTACCCCACCACCTTATTATTAATCAGCAGCGAGGCAACCGCCAAATTTTTCAAATTAACCCTTTCAACGGCCCACTGGGGCACCGGCTCACTGGGGCACTAGAATACCCGCCCACGCAACGCCGCGACAAATTTTTCTAATTAACCCGGGGCGCCCGGCCGCGTTTACGTGCTCCAAAGCGACATGACCTGCAACCTCCTTTAGCGCCAAAACTTCGGACCAATCACGAACAGGCCTGAGATTTGATTTTTCCCGCCAAAACCACGCCCACAGCGACATCTAGCGACACATGCTGCAACCTATTTTACCGGCAATTCGATCCGACCAATCACGGACAAGCATCACATTCGCCTTTTTCCCGCCTAAACACTTAACCCCGCACCCATGCTGACATCTGGCGGGAAGGACGCCAAGTTTTACACACATAACCTCACTCAATTGTAAGTTTGACACACATAACCTTACAAAATTGTCCTGCCTTAAAAACTAAACTCCCATAAGAATAACATGGGGAGTTGTGGGCTTGAACCGCTATTTACTTACTACTAGTAAGTAGCCGGTGACAGTAAACAGGTTTCAAAGAAAGGATTAAGGGATGATTCATTGCGGTTCCTTTTCATTACCCATCCGGTTATAAAACCAAATGTTAAAAAAAATTTTAGAAAATCTCTAAATAAGTAGGTAAACGTTTTAGTTTTTAATTGATTTGTTGTTAAAGAAGATTATGGCATTCGGTTTGTTTCTTTGATCCGTGTACTTTTTGACATTTTAAATCTATTTTGACATTCGATGAGAGAAGTGAAAAGAAAATGATCTAGCAAAAGAATTTAGAATTCAACCGAATACGCCTTCCACAATTTTAAAGAACAAAGAGAAAATCTTGGAATTCTAACGAAATTTGTGTTTCCAGGAAACGTCTACGAGAACCGCGTTTTGGTGAATTAGAAGAATGTGCTTTAAGGTGGTTTAAACAAGTTCGCGATAACATCGTGGTAAATGGACTTGTGTTACTTAACAAGACGGAAGAATTTTCAAGAATTTTAAAGATTAACAATTTTAAGTGCAGCAGTGGTTGGTTAAATCGATTTAAGGAGAGACGTAATTTGTCTTTAAAAAAAATATGGCGAGAGCGCATTGGTTAATTTTCAAAAAATTCCTTAATTCGAATATTCATTAATTTTTTTTCACTCCCTTTGACTTCGAATTAACGAGATTCTACGTATTAGATAGCTGTCGACTTACGAGATTTAGTGCTCTAATCTGGCAATAGGATTAATAGTACATTTAAAATAACGGTAAAATGTCGGGAAACGCTGTACTTGACGAGACCACTTGTCCCTTATGTATTTTGGGGCGCTGATTACGAAAATGGGGGTTAGAACTTGCAGCAATGGTTGGAACACCCCTAAAATTGCAAAATCGCCCCTAAATAGGGGTGTTTTTCGACTGTACTGCGGAATTCCCTTACGAAATCTCCCGCGGACATTTGACCTTGCCTATTCAGTTTCTTTCGGTCGCTGATATTCAAAATCAGAGTCCCATCACGCGAAAAGGGGTGTTACACCCCCACATGCAAGAAATACCCCTACCAAAGGGTGGGTTTTTGAAAAAATTGACCAGTTATGCCGTTTCGCAAACTAAGCCATCTTATATGTTTTTTCTGGACTCGAAAATCGGCCTCTCGACCCTTTAAATTTGAGTTACAACTCCCAAATTCAAGAAACACCCCGTCCAGTACACTCCAAATTAATTTTAATTTTTGAACAAAAAGTATCAAGATCTTATACTCGTATTTTTCTTTTAGTCTTTATTTAAAGTGATCTTCCGAAAACAAGAATTACCCGAAAGAAAATCAATATTCCTATGAATTAAAACTACTGTTTAGTTTAAATATGCCGCGTTGGAAGCACTAGGGGACTCCAGAGGGCGTGCGAATACAAGGCCGTAGATTTAGGTTTCCTCTCTATATTCCCATCTATATTTCGTGCATTCTAGCATCAATGTTTATCAAAAAACATATAAGATGGCTTAGTTTGCGAAACACCGTGACTGGTCATTTTTTCCGAAAATTCACCCCTTGGGAGGGGTGTTTCTTGCATGTGGGGGTGTAACACATATTTTCCAGTTTCGACACCCCGATTTTCGAAATCAGCGACCCAAAAAACATATAAAATGGCTTAGTTTGAGAAACGGCATAACTGGTCAATTTTTCCAAAAACCCACTCTTTGGGAGGGGTGTTACCATCTATACACAGAATTAAAACTAAAATGAACATTCCATTGTAACAGTGTATATCATATTTCAGTCACAACATAATTCTGACTCATTCACGTTAGAAGCAATTAAATTTTGCTTGCAAGTTAGATCTGCAAATACATGCAGCATTTATTAGTCAGCTATGTGTGTCTCACTTCTAACTATTTTATCTTCGTTGCAAAATATATTAGGCTATAGCGAATCTTGGCCTTAAAGTACACTTGTGCGTTAATTAAAGGTACCCCCCAGTTAAACAGAAGGATTAATTCGCTAGTTGAAAATATGGATTTAGATTTTCAAGGTAAGTAGTTTTAGCCTATGCAACAGTTATTCCGCTTGTATTTATTACGATGTATTAAATATAGTGCGGTGATCTTTGAAGATAAAATAAAATACAATATGTCCACCGTTCCAAATATAAAGATAAATTATATACGGTGGATTGAAATGAGAATACACCACAGATATTTTTCTTTATTCCTCTCAGCTAGCTGAGGTTTGCTCAGTAAAGCAAAAATTATTTGAATTACGAGACTCTTATTTACTTTTATGCCTGGAAAGGAAGAAAAACTTATATCGTAAGCACTAGAGTTCCTGCAAGCTGGACAACTACTACTAAACTCTGAATTCAAAAGAAAAGAACGCTGGATGCTTGTATTAACATCAATGAAACACATATGTAAAATTAAAAACACAAACTTTATTTAACGAACAAAAAATAAAAATTCAAATGGAAAGTCAAAGTAAAAAAAAATGTTATTCAAAATAATACAGTTGATAATTGAGAAACACTTCTCAGGTTTGCTCAAACGTTAGAAATAATTGTAGTGACCTGACATAGGATCAGTACGGTCATTCGTTTGAACAGACCAACACAAATGAAATTTATTTATAAATAAAAACATTCATCAAATGAAAATAATTTTATATAAAAGAAATTTAGTTGTTTTATTTACTTCAAATCAAATAAATTCTGAAAAGAACTTATTGAACTAAACCAAATAGTTTTATATTTGAAGATGAACTTTACAAGTTAATTATTATTCATTTAATTAACAAGAATCATTTATTATGACCAACCTTGTATATTACGATATAATTTCCCTTTTTTAAAAATTAATCCTTATTGGTAACACTGCGACGAAACCAATCAGCTGACTTCTTGTTTATGAATTATCGATGCAAAGATCGATGATGAAAACAAATCCACTTGAATTTATTTAAACAATCACGTTCACTTTATATAATTGTCAAACAACACTAATATCTTCTTTCAATTTTCAAAAATGTTCAGGTAACACTTTTAGTTTAATTTAAACTTTATTTATACAATGACATTTGTGTCAAAAACATATGGTTGAAATATAACCTCAAATTTATTACAGATATTATCCGGAGCCGGGCAGCTTATATAGTTTATGCCAGAACAAAGGAAAACTATGACATTTTTTCAAAACAATGAAACATCGAGTAAGCTCGTGACGTCACTAATCCCGCACAACTGTTATTTTGTTAGCACTAATCCTAATTCTGTTACTACAGAATTGTAGCCCTTGAAACAAAGATCAAAAAAGTATAACACATTCATTGTCCCAAAATGTATCGTAACGAAGATATTCAAGAAAAACGATTGACAATGTACATATCTCGTTATGATCTAATTACATATAAAGTTCAACGAACTTAGGTTCATCCTTTACAAACTAGTTGCATGAATACATGGCATAGGTAATACAAATAATTTCTCCATAGAAACATCTTTACAATTTACTATAATCATAATTTTTTTAGAGTACGAACACCAATTAATGCATATACAAGTGCCAGCTTAAATATTAAGTCAATGTTTATCAATTTATGCTCAAGATGTCCAGCATACAATGCTCTAAGCACTTACATCAAAACAATGGTGAGGAAAAACAGGATAAGAGTCTATCAGAGTCATATCAACACAAACGACAGGATTTAATACCTTCATTAATTGAAGTAATTAGAAATCTTATAAACAAATTCAAAAATTAATTGTATTGTATAAGTCACAACAAGATTGACCTAATTAATCTATTTTCAGGTAATTAGCAACATAAACTTGAGCTGGCCTCCTGGAAAATAGAAAAATTTATCTAACGCTAAACATCGTAATCTGTAAATTTAAATATGGAAATTACTTCCTCCTAACAAGTGGGAAACCGTCCCAAAGTGTAACTTGGGTTGCATAAACGTATTTATGATCAAGCAATCTAACTAATTGATATCCTTTTTCTAAATTTATTTATGCATAAGAAAGCTAGGTTTTGTTTGCATGGAATTTTTATTCCTATAGTTTAATTAAAATTTAACATAAAAAGTGCAACAGAACATTTTTTAGATAATTAAACAAAAACTAAATGGTATCCAGGTTTTTTCTTGCACAAGTGGAAATTTAATTTTAATTGTCGTTACTCCTAAAAAACAGTTCAAACATTGGTAAAGAACGGTATTATGGCGAGCATTGTTAATTGACATAAACGCGATGCGCCTTTCGACTTTTACACCAGTGTGCGTCGTGAGGATAGGGCCAAACTTATCAGCATCGGTGCCCAAGCGGCATGGCAGGATGTAACTCAACAATCTCCTTATTGGAATACTTAAACAACGTTGCGGCAACCGGTTTATGTCGGTTTCAACCATCAGAAGTGAAACATGAGTTGCTTCGCGTGAGAAAAGTGAAAATTTATAAATTACTTGAAAAGAAACGTCGCAAAATGTGATCACTGTGACAAATCTAGTCGCTTAGCATAAACTTGTTATAAGAGACGATAGAATGCACGGCGCGCCGGAAGCTTGTGTAAATGCTCTAGTTCGGATTAATGAAACAGAAGCAAACGTTCCCATGATGGTAGATTCAGGCACTGTTCAAGACTGGCATGATGATGGGTCAAACACTTACTGCGCTACTATCAGTTTAAGGCGTAAGAACACTCTATATGTTGAAGATATTGCGTGCTTACAACTTGAATTAAATAGAAATCAAACTAGATATTCAAAAGAAATTACTTCTAGTATGTAGTAACCATGTTTGCCGTGCTAAGCAAGAATGTTGTATCTGTAAAACTGCGCAGTCTAGAAATATACTTTTTGGAACTTTATGCGTGCTAAAAATATGTTAACTAGTAGTACATTACTAAGTTGCTGTCTTGTAGATACTGCGTTCTTGCTTAGCACGGCAGAATTGCAACCAGTCCCTCAAACTCGTCTGTTATACATAAAGTTTCTATTGAAGAACTATCTCATGGAATGGTTCACATTGATTTAGTAGGGCATAGAGCACCTTTGAGAGTAATAGAAGTTCTACCAGGCCAAATCAAGGTACAGAGGGGCGCCGTAGTGGCTAAGGTGATATACCGTACCAATGAAGTTTTAAAATGGTAGCTGGTAGAAAATTAGTCGGAGATCAAATAATTCAAGAAGATGCGATACTAGTAAACTATACTATATAATAAAAATACTCAAGCAGCATTTTTAGTCATCGCTACGTACCCGCAACTACCAGTGGAACTATTAGGTTTTGTCAATAGTCACAAGCACGTAATTGCTACGGTTTCATTACGTGCTTGGACCAAAATGGGAAACAATTTTTGGGTAGCAGATACGTAGCGGCATAGTAATTGCTACTTCCGTGGAACTTCTTTCCTCTTCTCTTCTTCTCTGTGACACATCGTGTCGTGTTGTTACTTTCTCTTACTCTTGCAACTTAACAAATATTCTATCATTTTCTATACTAATGCTGCGATCATGTCACCAAATGGATTACTATTTTATTTGTAATACGTATTTAATAATACAAAGAGCGATGAATTGTTTGATTATTTTGTCATTCCAGTAAACCAAAATTATAAACCATTGCAACTTTTCTGTTAAATGTGATGACGATAGATCGAAAAATAACAACGCGCCTTCTTGAAATATATTTTTTAATAAAAAAATGTCTTTAACAACTGTAATGACAAAAATACTTATAAATTGATACGCATGATAGAAACCATTTTTATATTATTCCTGTTATGTTCTTTTATGTGTTTAAATAAAAGATACTCAATTATTGTTAGTAATTAGCTTTATTAATATTGAGTGAGCAGGGAGCATTACATACACTGTACAAGATGTGTGTCCTCCAAGTCGACTCAAGTGGTACTGAAGGACGGGTCAGGATTGGCTAGTTACATCACTACAAATAAATGTTGCCAACTTCAAGTTACAAACATAACACTTCCTAAGGTACAATTTGGCACCAATTTGTTATTTTTATTGAAGGTTATGCAGTAAAACATCTAATAACAATCGTAACAAATTGCAAATTGATTAATGGTCTCCAACGTTTTACAAGTAAATATGGAGATGGTGTAGTTTACGAAAAATTACTTTAAAGTGATTCTCCTGGATAGCAACAACGTAAGCTTTATTTTCAATACTACTGTAAGGTTCCGTTACTTTAAAGGGTTAAGCAATGGTTCCAGGCAGGTGGCAGGAACTTTCAGCACTACTTTAAAGTTTTAAAAACTTTAAAGTAGCTTCGGGCAAGTTACTGTTACAATCATAATACCACTTTGAAGTTGCAACGATTTAAAGTAATTATACTAAGTGGCAATACCGTTCCACGCACTTTAAAAGTTACTTAGAAGTAATGGAACTACATAGTTCCAATAAATAGTACATACAACTACACAATTATTAAAATATTTTTAATTGAAGTTATTAAACCTATAAAGTCATAAATTTAGTTATAGTTACGTAACAACTACTCAATCAAAGTTCTGGTCTCAGTTACTGCTACTTATATGCTCCTTGGTTAGGGAAGGAATTAACGTCCTTGGGATTAGATTGTCTGACGAACGTTCTAACAAAACACGAGAAATGTTTTGATACCGAAGCTTCTTCTCAGCTCGGGTGTTCGAAATACAAGATAAAGATTGAGTTGACCAGCGATAAACTAATAAACCATATAGGCTCAGAATATGGGAACAAAACATCGTTAGAAATATCATAGAGAGCCTCATCCAAACAAAACAGTAGAACCATCCTTTACACAAATCGAATAGTGCATAACCATGACCACCTGGGGATCTATGATACCCTGATTTCGAATTTTAATATGAATAGTTGTCGCGTTTAATTATAAATCATAGAAAATCAAAGTTGGCAGATTTACTGCTTTTTATTCTAAGCTGCATGTTTGTTCAAAATTGAAAAGGTAGGCTTCTTAGCAATTAAAAAATGAAGAATCATATTATTACTTGTGTGATTTGTATTAAAAAATTGAAAATTATTATGTACACGCATAAAAAGTGTGACTTTATTAGTAACGCTTTCTTAATAATTATGAAATATGTGTGAATACTTTTAGTACTTGGTTTTTATGTCAATGTTTTGTTTAAAGTTTTTGTTGAAAGCTTCTGGTTTTCCGTAATACTATTTTGTAATTTTATCAATTGTAACAAATGCGTTTTGCTTGCACAACCTCTTTCATCTACTAATGTGATACTTCTAAAACAATAATTTTGTGTTAAACTGGGCTAATTCTGTATATTGTATCATCTAAAACGTGCGTTTCTTTTCATCGTTATACATATAATCTTAGAAAACAATTAAAAAGATAAATTTATTAATATAATAATATTTTACGCTTACTTAACCCCGAGAATAATTATTGTAATTAACTACGGTATGGTACATTATATGTACAAACTTTCTCAAAGTATTTATTCTCAAAACTCGTTAATTTTTAGATATAGGTATGTAGCTTCAATAATGAACCTCAAAATTGTTAATTTGTCATAATTAGCTAATTTTATTGTAACAAACAAATTATTTAAACAGTAGAAAAGCTTCTACTTTTTTGTTGTTTTGTACAAGAACTTAATTAAAGATAGATACATTGAATTTAAGATTTAATTTAAGATTAAGAATTTAAGAGGATGAAAGTTGATTCAAACCAATGCTCGAAGCAACGCCTCAATTCATTGTGTAACGACGCACACTGAGGCCAAGTGCACCTTTTGGTGGTCAAAAATATTTTCTTTGGTTTTTTTCACGCCTACACTACGGGGGAGCCAACATCTAAGGTCATCTGTCCTCCATCTAACATGCAACACGAATACACACATCCATAGTTGAGGTGGCGGAATTCTCCAATTAGAAAAATCCCGTCGCCCCAAGTGGGATTCGAACCTACGACCCTTGGAACACGGGTGATGCACTGACACCACTCGTCCACCGCCAGCCCCATTTTCTTTGTTATTTTGCTTTTTAAGATTTTTGTTGTTATGTGTAGTCACATACACCATATTAGAAACAAAAAATAGAAAAAGTTTTTCATTGCCACAGCAAAGGTAATATTACTACTACCGATTCTTTTTTAAATTCCGCAACGATTGACTATTCTCGTGTAAAAAAGTAACAAATAGTTTTCTTGCAATATTAGTATAGTTATAGTTATTTAAAATCTATTAAGCTCATTAATCTCATTACAACAACCATTATTGCTAATAACAATCATCAAAAACAACAATATTACACATTGACCATTAATAATAATACAATCATCACTTTTGCTGAACAATAAATAATTATCACGCCATAATGAAAATCACATATCAAACAAATCTCTACTTTTGTTCCCTTTATCACAGCACATAGACGACCCGTACAGTGCAAAACAGTTATTAGTCAGGGGGCATAACACATCCCGTGGGAAATTTGATGATAAAATTGTGGGGCCAATTTTAATACATTCCTTATGCCCTCCATAATTAGGCCATAAGAGGGCCTATATGACGTCATATATCCAAGATGGCGGCCACCCCAGACATCATCGGAAGTTCTCGATTATAACTTGAGAGGGCCATCCTATCAATATTTTGTACTGAACGTACAAAATCTTTTACCGTTTAGGTGTTTTGTATAAAAAAAACTTTTAATTTTGTTATCACTTGTATCATTTCATTTTTTTGTTTCAAATAAAAACAGATTGATAATCGTAAGCCGAGCAGTATAATACTTAAAATAGTTTAAAATTAACTTTGGACACAATGTTTCCCCCACCACAAATTCGTCTCCAAGTATTCCTGCCTCCATCTGCAAAAAGGCAAGGCTGCAGACTAATTACGAGCTGTGTATTTTATGCCAAAATAAGAAGAAGTCATCATTGGTTAAACCTATTAACTACGATAAAGTGTTAGAGTGTGTTAGAAAAAGAGCAGAATGGAATCATAGTGAATACGTGTTAATTCATAATCGATTAAGAAATGTGACTGTTGAAGAATTGATAAACGAAAACGCATCGTGGCATACAGATTGCTACAAGAAGTGTACTCATAAAATCAAAATGGAGCGAATTGAGAGATTATTTGAACAAGAAAAGAATAAGCCTTCTTGTTCTAGTTCTGCTGCTGGAGGTAGTAATGTAGGTTACACAAAAGATCAAAAATCCCTGCAGGTGACAAAAATAAATGCTTATTCTGTCTGGAAGAAGGAAAGAGAAGAAATCTATTAATTGCCGTGGAAACAAACTCTGTCGGTCTGAAATTAAAAAAAGTAATTGAAATGTCACAAAATGAAGCCCTAAAAATTCGATTTAGTGATTGTACATTTTGGATGAAGTAACAGATGTAGAATTTTTATGCTCATTAAATGACTTTCTTATTATGGGAAATGTTACAACGATGACTGATCTTGAAATAAATTAGAAATCAATTGCAAATAATAATGGTGGAAAAATAAAAACGCGAAAAGATATTAAAAGTCTGATAGAGGAAGCAATGGACGATGTTATCTTTAGCAATCCAAAAAGAGTGAATGAGCCACAACGAGGATCTCTAAAAGCAACTGTAGATATTACCCTAGCTAATACGGAGACTGATTTCAGAGATATTGGAAAAAACATGAGAACTCGCTTTGAAGCAGCAAATATTATACGAAAAGCGGTGCTATCCCATCACAAATAGATATTTTATAGGTTCTCTTGAAAAACAAAAGTAGATAGTGTAGTTCCAACCGAAGTTAGTCTCTTTTTTGAATGGTACTATCACGGAAAGGTCGATATGAACCATATTTATGAAAAACAAGAAACTAAGAATTTGAATAAGACTGAAAGATTGTCTCAAATATTTATGTATGAGATGCTATCACCATATCAAGGGGCGTTGGTTGCCATTCTAACGATCTTGTTCTGGAAAACCTGCAGTTTGTTAATATGTGTTTTTGACGCAGCACCCCACACTACGCAGGCGTACATAAGAGCCGATCGCAAGATGGATTTATAAATTAGCATTGCGCACTCGATTTTCAACGGTGAGTTTCTGTTTATAGCAATCTCAACTTATGGTGACAGTCATTTACTTTGGAGTTTATGTGCATCCCCCAGGTTAATTTTTGATCCAAATGAACTCCTAGATATTTTACAGCCTCGTCTTTAGGGTTCCATGGGATATTATTACCATTGATAACAATGGGGATTGGGTTTTGGAATCGACGGAGAGTGAATATTTTTGCGATAATTTTAGTTGGGTTTAATGTAATGTTCCAACGGTTAAACCAATGTTGCAGTTGATCTGTTGCACTTTGGGGATCTTGGATCGCGTCGTTGAGGAGTTTCTATTGATTATGCTAAAGTACTTCGCTTAGAAATCGAGATTGCGAATGAGGTAATTAAATGCATGAATGAGTATGGAGGGGCCTACATTTCCCCCGAACTGACAAAAGGAAGACTTCTATTTTGTGCAGCGGATAACAGCGGATTTTCTTGAGGATACACCTTATGGGAAAGGTACTTTGCACGGTACTGTAATGGTCCTCTACCAACAAAAAGACAAATCAGACACTCAAATTCCAATTACATTTACCTCACGTCCATCACTTCGTTCTCCTAACGCGATACCCCAGTCCCTGACCGACATTACATCCTGTCATATTCCAAAGTCAGTTAAACCAAAAAATCCAACAAGTGATTTAATAATAGACGACAAAAAAGGAAAGTGAGATATTAGATTCATTCCAACTTGAGGACCTCGTTTGGATGATGTAGAGAAATCGTCTAATGACGATTCACCTGAAACTGTTTGTAATGATAATGAAATCGACACATCGATGCATGAAGACGTTATTCATATCCCAAACTGGTCAGCATATAACTCTTTAATTAACGAGAATCAACTCAAGGAAATGCGTGTTTGTGTGTTAGCTCTCATTGACAGCAGCTCAACTTCTTCAGCGACACAGCTTACGTTCATGCAGAGGCTAGAAAATGAAACTAAAGTAATTAGCCACTGAACCACAAACAGTCATTTCTCTGGATTTAGGACTCTACAAGCCTATATTAAAACTTGCAATGGCAAACAAAAACTTGTCTCAAAATTGGGTTCTTAGACATGGTGAACTGCATACAATTATGGCTATGTTGCGATCAATTGGGATGTATCTGGATGGTACAGGTCTTGAGGCAACTTTGCCCGAATTGTACAATGAAAATGTAGTATCAAAGATTCTAGAAGGAAAATGTGTAAGAAGAGCTATAGAAGCACATACTACTTTAAGTCTTGCACTTTTTAAATGTTACATCGATGTTTTTTATACACACGATCAAGAAGTTAAATCTGAATGTGACAGTAAAATTGAAAAATTGGTCAACAGCTTGAAAGGAAATAATTATAATGAAACAAAAGAACTTCATTCAAACGCAGTCAAGATATTATCAGATTTGAAAATACTTGAGAAATTATGCACTCAGCTTTGTATGTGTGGAGGCGATGAAGACGTATGCGAAAATCATGGTCAACATTTTAAAATCGATGACCTTTCAGATTAAGAATATTAAACTGAAAACATTTTACGTGCAATAGAACAGTACAATTAATTCAATAAAAATATTGAAATAAATATTAATTTCTTAACTAAAATGTCCCAGCTGCTGACAGTGGCCCAATAGCTGACAGTATTTTTTTTATTTACATAAAACTAAAGCACTGTGAATCTCTAATTAAGTTACTTAAAATCTAGGGATATTTCTATATTTTCACATTAACGTTGGTATCACCATTTCCATTGTAGAATTGATGTAGATTTGAAAGGAACGCATTCAACTATTGTTGAAAGTGGTTTAGTAGTGTTTAGCAAAAACCTTGTCAGGTAAAATAAGAATATACATGATTTTATAAGGCAATAGAAATCACCTGTTTAAACTTTTAAGTGTTTTGATAGTTGTTAATAACCTTAAACCATCTCAATTTTATTAAAAATGCTGTTAAATGTCTAAAATTATTTATTTTTCTAATAAAACGTCGTGTCAGGCTTAGGTGAACTAAGATTGCTATGTAACTTAAAGCTGATGTTTAGCTGTCAGGCAATGGGACTTGTGTTAAAATATATAAAGTTATTTTTTTACACGCAACTGCGACTATACGTTTTGATTTTCATTAAAATTAATTATTGCTCCCATAGAATTGGATTAACCAATGCCTGACATGTATTTGAAGGTTACAAAGTTAAATTTTATTTATGTTTTCTATTCCGTCAACTACTGGGACATCAGCTTTAGATACAAGTCGCTTAGCATGTACAATGTGTGATAAATTTAGTTATTTTAAGAAAACTTTATTGATAACAGTAATTCTCCGTTATTGGAAGTATTAGATATTTAATTATGATTATTATTATTATTTTATCTAGTTACCTATTTTGTATCTACCTTAGCGACGTGTTTGTTTATAATTATATTACCTTTGATAATGACAGCATAGCTGTCGAAACAATATTGTCAGGTTGTATTTTAATAAAATATATAGATATGCATCAAGCTTTGGATGCAGTTAGATGTGGAATGCCAGTCTCAACTGCTTCCAAAATGTATAAGGTGTCAAGAACAACATTGCTATACAAGCATACCGGAAAATACCCAATAAAACGAAAAATGGGTCCTGATACAGTACTTTCCGAAAAAGAAGAAAAGTCGTTGGTGCAATGGATGCTTTACATTGCAAAAGCTGGGTTTCCTGCAACAAAAAGTCAATTATTAGATAGTGTACAATTATTACTGAAAGAAACAAACAAATCAAATCCTTTTGTAATTGATAGGCCTGGAAGACATTGGTTTGATAATTTCCAGAAGAGACATCCTGAGATATCCATGAGAACACCATCGAATATTTGCGGTTCCAGAGGTGTCTTAACAGAAAATCAGATAAAAAGTTGGTTTAAGGAAGTAGAAGATTTTTTAAAATCTGAGGGAAATTTGGATGTTATAAGAAATGGAACCAGAGTTTTTAATTTGGATGAAACAGCATTTTTTCTATGTCCCAAAGGAGACAAGGTCCTTGTTCAAAAGGGGCAGAAGAGTGTTTACAGTTTTAATCAAAATGATGAAAAGGAATGCCTAACAGTGCTTCTTGGTAGTAATGCTGTAGGTCTGCAAACCCCACCAATGGTAATTTTTTCATATGAAAGAATTCTTGCAGCAGTTTCCTTGTTAATGCCACCAAATTGGAGCGTGGGAAAAAGCGAAAATGGTTGGATGACCAGCGCCAACTTTTTTGAATTTATTGTAAATATTTTTTATCCGTGGGTAGTAAGTAAAGATATTACATTTCCTATTATTCTTTTTGTTGATGGACACAAATCTCATTTGACAATGCCTTTAAGTAATTTTTGTAGCGACCATCAGATCATTTTGGTTGCACTGTATCCAAATGCAACACATTTGTTACAACCAATGGATGTAGCCATATTTAAACCGTTGAAATCGGCATGGAAAAAATCCGTATTAGAATTTAAAATATTTAATAATGGTAAAAAACTTAAAAGAGAAAATTTTGCACCGCTTCTTCAAACCACTTTGGATAAAACTATAACACAGGACATGTTTATTAATGGATTTCGCCGATGTGGATTATTTCCTTTTAATGCAGAAGCAGTTGATTATTCATGAATTTTGAAGAATAATGAAACAGTTAAGACATGTGTTGAAAATAATGAAGAAACAAAAAAGGGATTGATCTTCATAGAAAAGAAACTTGGAGAAAAATTACAACTATTTCGGAAATGTGAAAATGGAATATGGACTGGAAATGTGGAAGACAAAGGTTTGTATGAATTTTGGAAAAGTATAGCTGATCAGATAAGTGCTAGCGCTGCTGAAACAAATAAAGCAACTGGTTTAGAAAGCAGTGAAAATCTAGATTGGATGGGTCTAGATGAACTATTTAATGAAAACAGTATTGTAGAATGTGGGATAGATGGAGAAGGGCATTTGGTTATAGAAAATACGTTTGTAGAGGCTTCTGACACCAGAAATATAAATTGTGATAAAAATGGAAATAGAGATTGTGACCAAAATAAAAATCAGGGAGTACCGACGGAATTACCTGAACTCATGATCTACAAATACCCAAACAACATACTACACAAAAAACTTCAGAATTCACTCGTGAATCCATAGGCGTCGCTAACATGCACTCTCGAAGTAAGTTTCACCTTGAAGTAACCAATCAAAAATCGATCCCACTATAAATTGCGCTAGCCCAGGCTTGAAACAACACCTACAAAACTATTCCATTCTAATAATAAATGTTTAATATTTGTTGCCACATATGACAATCTGGGCTGTGAGCGTGTGATAGATTTGTTGCCACATATGGCAACCTGGGCGAGAAGGGGTTAATGATAAAGCCACGGATGGTTAGGTTACTGTTAGTTTGAAGTTTTACGTTATGAGACTGGGACAGATGATCACATTGCCCATAACATATAGAGATAGATGATACACTCAGTGTTTATTTTTCTACATTAAGAGCAATCTTTTAACAAGTTGTAGAACTGTTATTTAAATAATTAGTCAGGTTATAAATATCACCGAATTTATTTAATTACTTATCTTGCAAATTTTATAAGAATGCCATTTTTGTAAAACGTTTTGATGAGTTTTAATAATCAGATTACCTGTTAAATGTTTACAAACGGTTACTATGGAAATTCCAACCCAATGTTTTCACAATGTTTAATATAATATGACGTCACATAGTGCGCAGCTTAGGTGGCATAAGATTTCATATACTACCTATATAAGTATAAAAAGCAAAACAAAACGTATACCTTACGAAAGCTTCTCGATAAACACATAATATTTTTGATAAGAAAATTACTGTGGTTATAAAAAAGCACAATTGGGTCATGCTATTTATTTCACAAAATAAAATAGGATTATGGCTGGTTTGTAACTTTTTAAAAATACTCGAATATTTTTAACTTATTTCGAAAATACTGAAACGTATGGCAAGCTGTGGATTCTATATTTTTGAATAGCTATGTATATAGGTTAATGTTTATGTTTCAATGATAAAAAGATGGCTTTGGTAATACTTTAGTTAAAAAATAATAAAATACTATAAATATAGCCATTAAACAATAATAATACAGCAATCTTTTTTGTCTATTCATGCGTTTGAGGTTACCTCTCATGTGGAACTTGCGGTATTTAACATTATAGTCGTATGCAAGATATCCAATTGCAGCCGCAAGCAAAGACATCTTAAAATTTGCTTTTTTTCTACGAAAAGTAGTTCAGACACTTTTAAAAAGTTGAAATATTATAATGTATCAAAATTAAGAAAGTGTAGAATAATAATTCACGTGTACATGAATTATTATCTAAAATTATAAAATACAGTAGCATCGCGTTAATGAATGGTAGTAGTAACAGCGAAACAAAAAAAGAAATTTGTGGTATTTACATGGTTTGTTGTTTGGGGGACGCGAGGTAGTGACTAAAAAAAAGAACTGGAGATAAGTATAAATATATTTATATCGAGTTGACCATACTTTTGCAATAAGCTACAGTAACCGGTAGACTAGTTTGATGTTGGTCACTAGGGCACCTCAAACCGCCCGTCGTTCTGTCAAAGAATAAAGTATATTTCTTAAACACTTGGCTTGAATCTGGCTTGTGAATTCAAAAGAACATAAATTTTATGTTTACGCTTTAATAACCAAATAAATGTCTGTAATTTGTTTACGTATAACGGAAAAAAGTAAATTGCGTTGTGGTTAATAATCGGCTAAGACAACGTAAGTGGTTTTTGTTCTTCAGTTGCATCGGAAGTAAACACCGTGTCGCTCCTGATTAAAATTTCCGCAGTAACGAAATAATCGAAAAGTTTTAGTTTCTTGTGAATGCCTAACAGGTAAAACTAGTGTTTTATTAAGTGAATTCGGAAATAAGTTTTTTAAAAGAGAGATGTGCTATCTTTGAATACCGGATAATTTTAGAATGTGCCGGCAACTTTTGCTTGTGCTGTTTGTATTATTAACAGACGTACAAAACACGAAATCTCAAGAAGCGGTACACTATCTTCAAAATGCAATGTGGGATCTTGAGAATCGAGTTAGTACGGTTAATTCGAAAAGAAGGATCGATACCTTAAGATTAAAACCTTCTGAAACGGCAATGCTGAAAGATGGTGATACTGAAAATATGCCCATGTTATCCTTAACGAAATCCGAATTAGCTGCACTCTATGAAGCTGCAATTAAAAAGGAACTATTATCGGTTGGTTCAAATATCCATGAACAACATACCCCTTATGTGCAAGCCGTTGTACATGAAGAAAATGAGGATTCTCATATCGATAAACCTTCTGAAACTGAACATCACGAACATGAATCAGAAGAATCGGATGGATATTATTATTATTACTATCCTATCAATAGTTTTATGGATGGAAATACCCAATCACAAAAGCAGGTAAATAGTAGTAATAAGTAATTGATGAATTTAAAGTAATCCATACACGGCTCTTGAGGACCAAAATACAAAAAAGATATCAGAAGCTAGGCAGGCTATTTTAAATAAAGACTTTTCGATGAATATTTCATTATCTAATTCCTTGTATCATCAATATTTTATCATATTTATATTTTGATTAAGTATAAGTAAAAAACACTAAAATTTCATTTGAGCGGGTACCATGACGATCGATTTGAAAATTCCAACCTTTTAGGTTAATACTAAAACCATAAGTAATTAGTACATCAAAAAAGTATTTTAAAATCTTTCCAGAAGCTTCTGATGATATTATAATAACCATCGGTCTCTTTAGAAAGCATATTAAGACATAATTTGCTCATGTAAAAGAAGAATTTAGAAGAAAAAAACTCAGAATCAAGAACAGAAGTTACCTAGATATGTTGCTTTTACTATGGAATACTTAAATTTTGTTTTTAATTTTCAAACTTATTTACTTAAAATTAATAAAATAAAAATAAGGCGCTTTAAATAGAATGCTTAAAATATTTTAAACAGAGACGCATCTAATTTTTATCAAAATTAGAAAAAAAATCATTTGAATTTCATTTGAAGCTTCCTCCTCGGATGCGATAACTCTAAATTTAGAGTTATCGCATCTGAGGAGGAAGCTTCAAATAAAATTCAAATGTTTTTTAATTAAGTCGACTGTACTTAATCATAATTAATTTTAACATAATTAAGTCGAATTTTATGAAACCAGTAGTCAGAGATGTAAACAAGAATTTATCAGGGTACATCAAATGTAGGCTTTCAAATTCTTTATTGAACTTGTCATATTATATGTAATACGGTAGATAAGATGTTAAGAATAGGTAAAATCCGTCTACATAGAAATCAGAGATAGCTGACAATTGCATTAGTAAGCCCTACTATCTATTACCATTTTATTGTTTTATTTCAATAATTCTGAACCTTGACAGCCCACACCCGTTTGGGGTTTGCTTTTTTTTAATAAAAGAAGCCAGTAGCTGAAAAGATAAATACAATTTATTAAGGGCAGCTAACTTACAAATCAATAACTATTAACGGGAACGAGTGCCCACGCCCTTATTATGTGACGCTGTCAGGGACGTCGGAAGTATTCTCACTTAGGGGGGACGAACTTCGATTTCACATAAGATAAACAATAAATGGGAACTGGACATATCGCCGAAAGATAACAAATCGACGAAAGCTTAAAACAAGGCCGAATAGATCTGAAACGTGGCGTCGATACTGAACTCTCAACTTTGTACAACTCACAGACAGGCTGCTCTGACCAAACTACCGAAAGAGGTTAAATCGACGAAAGACATCTGTGGAACAAATTGCCAAACGTGGTCAAACCGGCGAAACATATCTGCGGGCAAATCGCCAAATCCGTAGACAAATCCCCGAAAGTGGTCAAAACGGCAAAAGGTATATTTGGACAAATCACCGAACGCGGGAAAAACGCCGAAACGCATTGTGAACAAATCGCCGAAACATATTTGTGCACAAATGGCCGAACATGGACAGAACGCCGAAAAATATATAACGATAACAAATAGATAGAGCTATTTACCTAAATTAATGGAATACTTATAAAAACTTGATGCAATATGTTTTTTAAGTTAATGTCCCAATATTGGTATGTAACATATAGCTCTATCCATTTTCCATCGTTCTATACTTTTCGGCGTTTTGCCCACGTTCGGCTGTTTGTGCACAATCACGTTTCGGCGATTTGTCCCAATATACCTTTCGGCGTTTTGACCGCGTTCGGCGATTTGTCCAATTTGCTTTCGATCTATTCGGTGTCGTTTTATGCTTTCGGCGATTTGCCCACTTTTTTGGTGATATGTCCACAGCCTCTTCTCAGCGTTTTACCCAAGCTTGGCAATATATCCACAGAGCCTTTTCGGCGATTTGACCAAGATTCGGTGATATGTCATAGACTCCAATAAATAACCTACAGTATTGACCGGAGCACTCTATATTACACTAGATTCAGCGCTATTAAATTAAATTGCAATATGTAGGATTTCCAGCCAATTATACAGCACGTTCATTTGTACTGTTTACATATATTGCATGGTAAATAAATAGTACTGTATACGAAGCAGTTGAGATTATTTTCGAAGAGGGTTGGCTTTTATGAGTCAAATTGCTGAGCGAAAAATTAAAATAAGAATTTTTAAATTATTCAGAATAAGTAACCAAGGAAAAACAAATAAACAATAATTAAACTCAATTTAATGCATAATATTTAATTAAAATAAATAGTAAGTTAATTCTCTAATTAATTAGATCTATATGTTCGATTTATGTATTAATTTATTGTAATTCGCGTTTCTCAATAGAATTAGACCAGATTGAGTCCATTGAGCAATGGTGACCGTAACCCTTACACATTTTCGGTTCTGGGAGGCGACCGCTTGTTCATTTAAGCTATGTTTATAAACTGGTTAAAACGTAATGTAAAATATCGGTAGAATGTGTAAAGTGCATACACTGACGAGTATAGGCTGCCTTTATTACCATTTGATATAATTTTAATCAAAAATTTAAATAATTAAACGAAAGGTTCATTCTGAGAACCTTCTTGACATACTATATTTGATACTGGAGTAAATTATCTTGCAATACTGCTTTTCTTATAACTTTCCAATGTCATGTATTCAGGCTATTCTAGCATGACTCTAGATTGACTAAAATTATTTTTTCTACTTAACTTTTCCGTTGCTCTATTGAGAAAGCCAACAAAAACGTACAAGTTGTCCAGAAATCAAACAAACCATTGTTTTAATTCACCCTTACCTTTGCCGGAAGATTAGATATGCGAGATCGATAAAATCAACTACGTCATAGGTTCAAAAGAACTTTCCTGCGACACAGAAGATCATAAGCCGGGCTAGATATTTTTATTAGGTTGTGCACAAAAACAATAATTTTAAGTTTATAAAAAATGTACACTCAACTAAAGTAGCACCTGATATTGGCTAAACATGGTTTTCATATTGGTTCCTCAGGTTCATTGGTATTATAGTATCCTGCCAATATTCACGCAATATTGTTTCAGCCGATGCTTGGGTTTATCAATATTGACCCTAGATGTGTTTTTACAATGTTGAGGTGTGCAATATTGTTGCAATATAGTATATCAATATAGGGCCAATATTCAATTCGTCATTTATGGCATAATAATAATATATATTTTTTATTAGCACGCACTGGGCGCTTACAATTGCGCAACTAGTTAATACAATCTAACAATTTGGTTTAAATGAATCTTGCTTAAATCTAAGTGTAATAGACTTAAATCTAGGCAAGTCTTAACTGTTTGATGGACGTACTCCTATTGGCGCACTCCACATATGTTAAAACATTTCTTTCACATGTTTTGTTTTCATTTGATTCACTTAACTTAATTTACACTAATTCGAAAGGTTTTTACCTGTTTAACCTACGAACAAATGCGCAGTTATTGAGTAGTTGTAGCACTTCAACATTGTCGTGTTCATGTAGTCTCGTTATGTGTTTCCCCGTAAACATAAAAATAATATGAATTCAATATTGATCCAAAGACAAAAAATGATTGCATCAACAGTTTTATTGCTTATAATTATGACGTAGACAATTTATCTCCAAAGTAGTTTTCCCTGACAATGTAAGAATTAGAACTTGAATGAACAGTTGAATGTGGAGTAAATAATGAATCGTGGCAACTGCTCATTATGTGATATCGTTGCGTTGGTTTTGTAGTTACTGTCTCTTCCGGTTGGTGGCTGACAATTCATGAAAGTTTTTGTTCGTAAACGACAAATCTTGTTTTGTCCTGTTGATGCTGTTGTTAATTATCAAGTTGTGAACATTGACAAGAGAACTGATACTCCTCTATTAAGTTAGGCATCGTTAATCTAACATAATGCGATAAATTTATAACAAACGATTTCTCTCAGTTACCTTATTTTAAATGGTACTTTTTTATTTACTGGGGGGCCCCACTCGATATTTGTGCCCGGGGCTTCAAAATCTAAATGGCGGCGCTGACTACAGTGAATAAATAGAATACAATATAATAATGTAAGGTTAATTATACAGCTACTTTAACTAGCATTTACTTATTTCGGACTACAATATTGGTATTAGTTATTGGTGCAATATAGGTATAAGTTATTGGCATAGTTATGTTGTTGGGCAAATATTGGCATATGTTGTTGTGCCAATGTTGCAGAATGTCCACACTTTCCATTGGTTCACTATAGAGTAATTCTTTTGGCCCAATATATCTTCGACATTGACCTAATATTGGAACAATATGGTTGTGCTGCTTGGGCAGTTAAAATGATTTCAACCTTCGATCGTTAGTACATGAATAACTATTACTGCATTTTCCTCTAATAATGTAAGGTTAATTATACAGCTACTTTAACTAGCATTTACTTATTTTGGACTACAATATTGGTATTAGTTATTGGTGCAATATAGGTATAAGTTATTGGCATAGTTATGTTGTTGGGCAAATATTGGCATATGTTGTTGTGCCAATGTTGCAGAATGTCCACACTTTCCATTGGTTCACTATAGAGTAATTCTTTTGGCCCAATATATCTTCGACATTGACCTAATATTGGAACAATATGGTTGTGCTGCTTGGGCTGTTAAAATGATTTCAACCTTCGATCGTTAGTACATGAATAACCTATTACTGCATTTTCCTCTCTTATTCTAATGTCGAAGTGTGATATTGGATTCTAATTTTGTTGTCTAGGAAGCAACCCATAGTCACTAGGTGCAAGATACGTTTGGTATGGACGTTGTGGCGTAACTGTGGTTTGTTATGTTATATATTATGTTAAACTTTGATATTCTTGCAGCTCAGATAGCTCACCCGGTAAGGTAAGCGCACGCCGGACACGCGTTGAAGGGGTCTACCTATCACTTTGAAGTAGCTATCTCTGTCTCATACTTATTGAAACTGAATAAGAAGTGTTGAAATTACTAGACGTGTATATTATGTTGTTGCCAAACATTCCTACCGCAACCACCACCTTATGATCTGTTAATAACATTAAATATACGATCTCCTATAGAAGGGCTGGATCTAATAATGATACACTAATACTAATTACATTAATGTCTTTACTCTTTAATTTTTCGGTTTCAAGACTTAAAAAGCTTCAACTGTAAGACGTTTCCTTTTTAGCATCTCTTACCTACTCTCGAATCAGTTACACCTGTCATATATCATCGTATTCTACTACACTATTTCTACAACCTGTATTTCCAATGATAGAAAGTTGTCTCTACGCTCTAACTAAGATCCTTAAGTACTTTAACAAGGATGTTGATCATTTTGCATCATGCATTATTTTATCCGTGTCAAAGATAATGTAAAAGATAAGTGGTAAACTGATCGCTAAAGTAATCGGTGGATTGACCGGTAAGGTAATAGATCAGAGTGTCCGGATTGATAGGCAAGGACCTATTGAATTGGGGTACTTTTATAATTTTTGCTTATTAAGTCATTCTGAGGAATTGACCACTAGAGTCCGATACCACGTAATCGTATTATTAAGACGTAAAACAGAAAGAAAAAAGTAGTAAGTTTGATGAAGTTACCTGTCGTGAGCAGTCTTCTTAAGTACAGTTGCTTTACCCTTTTGTGAAAATTTGCTTAGAACTTCCGTGTTCTGTATACTCAATTTTACATTTTTTCCTCAAATCGGAGTCCTGCAATTTATAGGATCTAGATATTTGATTGTTCTACAATTCGGTTCTGCATAAATACTACTTAAGCAGTCTAACCTGTCTAACGATTTTAGTTTTAGCTTATTTTTTTACTGCTATTTAAAGATTTCAAAAATCATTAGTTAAAGCAAAAACAATTGAAAGGCATGACATTAATAGAAATGCTATTATAATTTGACATTAAAACATACAGATACTGTTGAAAATTTAAGCATCAAAAAGCTTTCGTGATCTATGGTGCACACACAAATGACATCGTGGTTTTCTATCTTTTTTCTGCAATTTACTTCTCACTTGGACTATGCACTTCTATGAATGATAATAATAGGATAAAAGGTTGTAGGTACATAAATACTTAAGATGGATGGAAAATTATCTTACGATTTTATGATACATCTATTCTTTTTCTGTATACTTTGTCCGGAAAGCAAAAAATGTGTTAATGTTCCGAAAAAGTGAAATTTCTCAGTTATTACTTTTTGATTGAACTGGGTCGTATGCGTTCGTGAGCCAGTTATTGTGATAAACGGAGAAGTGCACACGATATATTAGTTTATATATTATTATAGAATAAATTATTTAAAGAACAAATCTTGCATTTTGGATCCAAATATGGCTTAATTAAAAAACTAAAATTAAGAAATTCCAGTTTCGGCGTTTAAAATAGAAAAAGTTCACTTCAATATCTTCTAAATATAAAAATAGAAGATTTTCCTTTAAACAGAAGCAGAAGAACAAGAGGCATGTACTATGTAACTTTTTTCTGAGAATTTACGAAATGGTGATAAATTAACATGCAGAAAGAAACTGTTGAAATATAATTATTTAAATCTTCAAGTTTTTTCTCTAAAGAAGATACCACACCATAATAAAGTAATTTCTTCATTTTAATGTGATACATTCTGTGTATACATTAAAATAAATTTTCTACCTCCAAGAAAAAAGTCACTATTTTAGTAAAATAGGCGTTGTAACATTCTACCTGGAAAGACTACACTATATACCTCTGCTGGTCTTTGCTCTCGATTAGTCTAGATTGGTACCAGCATTTCTTCAGGTTATTGAAAGACGTTTACATATTTGGCAGGTGACCTTGATCTCTCAATCTGGGTGCATACAATTAAACTTTTTCTTATTGCCCGCAGTGAAATTCAAACCTGCATCTTCTATTGAACTCACTAACCATTCATTTTTTTGTGTTATGAAAGTAATAATGTTTTATATACAGAGTGTTTAGAATATTTAAAGTTATCTAGAAGGTTTTATAATAATATAAACTTATTTGGTACAATGCTTTAGTTAAACTACGTTGGTTTTTTAGTACTTCATGATGCTGTCAATAACACCTACTATCTGTGAGCATAATTATTTTATAAAAATTCGTTAAGTAGCACGCCCAATAGTTTTCGTCACTACATTTGTTATCAAATTTTTTTTAAAGATCTTATTATTTTGATACTTTTTTTTGTTGTATCCTGTACAATTGTTGCTGTAATTAATATTTCATAAAATAGATACACTATGGAAAATCAGTAATCGTATGAACTCAGGAAGTTAATACCTTCATTGTCTTTGTTTCAAAAAATAATCCCATAATAAGTCACTAGACAGACCTAAATGTTTTGGGAAGCGTTAGCCATTAAGGTTTGTATCTACACTATACTGCCATGCTATGACAAAGAGTTGTATCTGCAAAAATAAACTGTTTTTCTGTAGTTTCCATGTATATACTAACTACTTTTTCAAGAGAGAAGTCGTCAAGCTGGTTTGTCAGAAGTCATGTAGTATGAATAGTTTATTACAAATGGGGTAATATCAATTGCATAAAATGTTCAATTGCTCTAAACTAACAAATGTAAAATAATGAGCAATTTGTCATTCTTTGTTTAAAGAGTTCTTTGAGTTTCAAAATCGAAGGTCAAAAGCTAAACAACAAACTACAAGAAATTGGAAATTGATTGAAAGTTTTCCCAAGTAAGTATATGAATGGTATCTTTTCGGTATCTCAGCTTGATAGATAGTTTTCTAATCCATAGTTTCAGAAAATTGGGATTTCAAAATATCTCATACATTTACATAATACGTGTTTGTTGGGTCAATCACTTTGATTCTTGATTTGAATTAAGGTTTGTGTTTATGTCAACTTTTATTCAGCTGGTCGAGGTTTGTAACAAATCAAAAAATAAAGAAGATCAATCAAAAGCCAAATTCTTTAGAATTGCAGCGCTATATTTCTTATGAGTAATTTAAGCACTTTTGAATTAGACAAGAACCAACTGCAAAAGAGCCGACTGCTCAGTGTGAATGTATAACATCATTTGAGGAAATCGGTGCTTGAACTATACTCAGATTTGTACATGGACGTCTACTAACATTAGCGGTGGCGTATTTAGGAATTCATTTCGAGGGGGGTGGAGATTTTCTTACTCTATAAAAATTTCGAATCAAAATACTTATATTTTTAATAACATAGATTTTGACATACGTGAGCTAGACTATTAAAACAATTTTTGGGGGCTCCAACCCGTTAGCCCCCTCCCTACTTAAATACGCCACTGAACATTAGTAATATAGTAGTAGCGACAAGTAGCTCACTGCAACTGCAGTAATACCATTACAGTGTCCTGGAATGTCAATTTTTAGTCAGTACAGTAATAATAATACATTTATATAGTTATACACAACACTTCTTGACATTTCGCTTTAAATATCTCACGTTTACAATTTTTCTAGCAATTCGTAACTAGCGCAAAAGTCGTATCTACTATTCCACTTTACCTACAAGTAATTTCAGATTTTCAACTATATTACAAAATTTCTTTTAATTTTTTTTGTTGTAGCAATACGATCATACAGAAAATGACTACTTGCTACACTGATTTTCGTATAAAAAGTTAACGTTTATTGAACTAGTGTTATAAAATTTTATTACACGCTAATGTCAACAAGAGTATATGATACATGATTTATGAATATTTTACAAACTGCTTGTGAAAATCAAAGCAAACTGATATACGTACGTGATATATCACAAACTATCAAATACATCTCCCATCTCCCACATTTTGCACCGCCACTGTGCCCGAATCACTGAAGAGAGGGAAGCTTAGCGTAGTCGGTTGGTAGCTCGCGCCGTGCCATTTCAGTTGTCGTCATGAATTGGACGGGCGAACATCGTGCCTTCGTTATCGAAACATTTATGAAAAGTAACGAATCTGTGATTACGACGCAAAGAACTCCGTACTCACTTCGCGCTTGGTAGACATGCTCCGGTTCCAGATCGCAAAACAATACTGTTGTGGGTTTCAAATTTTAGAGCCACAGGTTCAGCCTTAAAAAGAAAATCAACTGGTAGACCCAGAAGTGTTCGGACATCGGAAAATGTTGCAGCTGTAAGAGAAGCAGTTGAACGATCTCCTAGCCGTTCAGCTGTTAAACATGCCTCTGCTTTGCGTTTGTCAGATCGTTCTGTGAGAAGAATTTTACATGCCGATCTGAAGTTCTACCCATACAAAATAATGATCGTGCAAGAACTTAGTGAACGGGACTGGGAAAATCGCAGAGCATGTGCCAACGATATTCTTCAAAACGTCCCACAAAATGCTGTTTTAATAACGAGTGACGAAGCTCATTTCCATTTGTCTGGCAGTGTGAACAAGCAGAATTTTCGCTACTGGGCACCAGAAAATTTCACAGCCAACGTGTTACCGTTTGGTGTGCTGTTGGATCTTTTGGCGTTTGGGGTCCCTATTTTTTTGAAGAGGGAGGCGTGACGGTTACCGTAACTGCCGACCGATATGTCGATATGCTACGCAATTTTTTGGAACCAAAACTTAGAGAACTTGAACATCCGGATGTGTGGTTTCAACAGGATGGAGCTACGGCTCATACGGCAAGAAGGACAATGGACGTTTTAAGGGAAATGTTTCCAGGACACGTAATCTCCTTACGTGGAGACGTTGGGTGGCCTGCGCGTTCACCTGATCTTGCCCCATGCGACTTTTTCCTTTGGGGCTACCTGAAAGCGAAGGTTTCTCAACACCATCTCCGAACCATTGACGAATTGAATGCAGCAATACGCCAAGAAATTACAGGAATATCACCTCGAATTACTACTCGAGTGATGGAAACTTTCAGAAATCAGGTTCGAATGTGTATCGAAAAAAATGGTCGCCACTTGGACTCAACTTTTAAAACTTAATAAAAACAAATGGCATAGCATACATTTTCACTTAATAAAAATAAAATCTAAATAGCATTTACAATGGCGTTTTTATTAAAGATTAAAATGTGGGAGATCATTTTGCCGGACCCTAATGAGTAGGTATTCTATTAGTAAAGCGTTATGATCCTAGATAAAACGTTGTAAGATACACTTGTAAAAAGTTTCTTCATTGCACTCACGTCTTTTAAAACACTCGCTCGTGTTGTAAACCATTCGCGCAATAAAGAATGTGCTTTGTACACTTATATCTTAAATATCACATTTAGTGCAAAAAAACGAAATAACAATATAAAAAAGAAATTATTTAATACAAACTAAATAAGTAAATGCAAATACAAAGGAAAGCTATTTGTACCACATATTTGAGTTGATAGTAAATTGTAATACTCCACTTTTCTCCATTGTTGGAGGGTCCACTTTCTCAGTAACGCTATTAAAGGGAAATGAGTAGTTGTCTTCAACTTCATTAAAAACATAGAGAAGTCCTTCATCATCAGCGAATTTTGTTGTCTTGGGTCGTGTAAACTTTACTTTAATTCGATTTTCATGTACTTTAAGTACTTGGCAGACATAATGTTTCTGTAATAATTTGACCAGTAACCAATTCAATCGTTTTATTGATTCAATGGTAGTAGCAGCTGAAACATTTTTATAAGATAGTTCATAGGCGCTCGTAGAAATTTGTCCAGGAGGGGCAAGCCTAGAATGAACGGCATTCTAGGAGGGGCAAACCTAGAAAAAACGGCATATTATACACAAAATTTTCAATAAAATTCAAATTGTTCAACTTCCAGGGGGGCAAGTGCCCCTCCTTGCCCCCCCCTACCGGGCGCCTATGAGATAGTCTTTCTTTAAGCAAACATTGTTTGGAACAGTCGGCTCTTGGTTCGGACTCTTCTTTGGTTATTTCGTCTAAATCTTTAATTCTTTCTTCTGAATCTTCTTCCATTATTTTTTCGAAATCATCTTCTGTTAGTTCCTCTACATCATCAGTTCCATTATATTGAATTGAAGTGCCTTCTTGTTTTTCTTCACTACTGCTTTCAGTCTCAATTCCTTTAACACTCTTCCCGGCTTCAACAGATTTTGTTTGCGTTGGGTTCGTTTTTTGGGTTGATCATCATAACGCATTGATTTTAACATGTCCACCACTTATTCATTTAGAAGGATTTCATGTTCATAGCGAACTTCCTGTAGATCTTTAGGGGGTAACCGACAGAATGCGCTCTCTATTAAGAGGTATTATTCTACATTTGTTGAAACCAGATTTTATATTTTTAACAGAATTTTTTGTAACAGTTTGGATAAGAGATTTTAGTAGGGAAGGAAATATGTTCTTTGGAATAGTTGATTCTCTTGATGTTTTAATTTTGCCAAGATCTGAAGGATTAGAATTGTACTTTTAGATCGATGAATATTTATTCAATAACTTTTTTTAGAGAAAAAACAAAAATATGCTCGCGTTGGTGATTATACTATTTTCATTACTTGCTTTACAGCTTTTGCCGTATTTCGCTTGCCAGACTGTTGGAGACTCATTTGTGCAGCAAGTACACTTTCACTTGTACTTGTCGATGCAGGGAGAGAGCTAACCTTTATTTTTTGCGATTTTTCTCAACTCTCTTTAAATGGTTTAGAACAGCGACCTACTTTCTTATCAGTTCATCAACTGATAAGATCCGGTCCATCGACCGGAGACATGCGATGCTGCTATAATTTCTATAAAATACATTTTTCCATTAGCTAATCTTACACTCTGCCCATCATGTTTTAAATTTCTTACATACTTTATATAGCTTTGGTAATGTACCGGTTAGCGTGCTGATCTCTCCCGCACGCAGGCAGCCCGGAATCGAAACCCGGTACCTTCAGGCATCTGGTTAAGGTTTTCTGCAGTAACCTCTTTCCTTAGCTGTAACCAAATCTGCGGCTTGTGCTATACCATCTGTAAGTCGGCTGCAGCCGCACGATGGGCCTGCGTAATAATAATAATCACCCCTTCCTCTCGCACAAGCTTTATAGCTTCTGGGACCTGGTTCGCCTGCGCCATGTAATGAGTAGTAGTAGTTGCTATTATTACAAAGTAACTTTTTTTGCACTAACGAAGAAATATTATCATCTGAGTCGTTTAAATGATATTTTACAATAATATGTTATAATTGAAACAGCAGTTTTCCTTTTCGGTATCATTCTTTCCTTGCGCTAAATTTCGAAAAGCTCTTTTTGAACTATACTTCCTTTTAATTCTGGAATAGAGATAAGACAAAGAGTTGGTGGATGCTGACAAAAAATCTAGTTTTTTGTGTAGTTTGATGATTGATGAATACAAGATATGAATGAAAGTATAACCTTAGTAAATCTTAAATAAATCAAAATAAAATTCGAATTTGAGAGGTAAAATTAACGAGTTGTGCTAGTGTTAACATTCACTAGAAAATGTATTATTAAATGAAAGTACATATCATTAGCTAGCTTCTCCATAAGGCCAAAAATAAAACACTGTAATAAAAGAAATCAAATCAATTCTACCGATGTCTCAACCACTAAGTACTTAAATACAACCATGTAACTACAAGAATTCTACCTGCTCTTCGACCAAATGTGTCATGTGTCATTTTCTACGAAAAGCAATTATGATTTCTTCTTATCTGTGCACTCAGCTTTGCAAAAGGGGTGGTTTCATTATAATATTCAACAACAACTTTTCCTAATAAAATCCCGCCAGATATGTTTTGAACCTCTGTGCGTCCGGCTGATTTCTTTCACTGAGTTAAATATATGACGCCAAGCGGTTTTTATTGTTCTAAAATATGCAACGTCTACAGGATGCGTTATATGAGTCGGATTGGAGGGTAGGAAGACAAAAGAAACATCTTTTTGACAAAGTTCCACACATTCCATTGAAATATGCGAAGGCAAATTATCTCCAATTAGTATTTTGGGGCCATTCAAGTGTTTGCTATTCTTGGAAAAAACGCGAATGGAATCAACCGAAAGGTGTCGAATTGTACCGGTTGCCGTTATGCCCACCTACGGCCCATGATTCGTACTTATGCAGTGCACGATAGACAACATACACAGGAAGAAAAGATCCATCACCTGAACTTGCAAACAAGAGACGTGGCCGACTTACTATGATTGGTAATTCTCTCTGAATATTTCGTTTTCCTTTTGACAATCACTTTTTCGCGACCTGGATCATTTGTTAGATTCGTCTCATCATTTCGTCATCGCGCAGGTTTTATGTTTTGACACATGCGGATGGATATTTTCTGCTTATGCCGTTTCAAGAAAGATGTAGCAAAATCTGTTCCCGGTAAATTATTTTTAAAGCATTTTGCTTGTATGCCCCTTTTGTCCAAATATGACTTTACGAGCATTCTGATATCATAGCTATCCATGGGATATCCCCAATTTGCAAGTAATAATGTTTTTAACCAATATTCTTCTTCTTTTTTCATTAACGAATCTCCCTTTTTTGCATATCTATACAGGATAGTATGATCTATGTCATTGTTTTCTCTTGCAACTCTATAGATGATTACATGATTACCCTGCAAATCTAATCTTTTTCAAATTTTATCTTAACTTACCTGAATGTCAGACGAAACTATGGCTAATAGCGTTTTCAGTTCTTGCAGGTATTTAGCGGTTTTCAATACAAATTCGGTAGCATAAGAAAATTGACACACAACAAGTATTTATAAAATGTGCACATTAACCACAACAACAGATATTAACGGCCAAACTAAACTTCCTTTAGTAAGTTTAGGCAAGTACCAGAACAATGTTGCTAGGTCTACAACAACCTCTTCCTGAAAATTGTTGTGATTCACACTCATGCTGTGATTCTTTCCATTTTACGATAACATAATTACACCTCAGTAATGGCTTTCATAAAACCGAACTTCTAACAATTGTTTCATTAGCAGTCTTCACATTCTGCAAATTAATACCAGTAAAAACCTAGTAGTAACATCATCTTTACAGCTTCAGTAGTATCATTTGACCAATTCTATTGCAATTCCACCCTAGACTGTGTTATATAAACAAAAACCTTGAATGACTTTAGCAATTATTCACAGACCTGCAAAACCTTTACATTTTTATGTAAAATATCTACAAATATCTTTCATCAACCACGCCAATATAGTAATAATATTATGGTAATCTCAATATCATTAATCTGATACTGACTTCAGTTGCAGCTGCTCTGGGATTTTACTGGTAGAATCTTGATGCTAACATATTTTATTCTATTACATTCTACTTAAGGCCCTCCGTGGTCGAGTGGTAAAGATCCTACCTCTCGTACAGAAGGACAAGGGCTCAAACCTCTGTTGCGACTGAATTTTAAAAATTTAGTACTATCGTGTTTGAGCTCCTTAGGTTAAGGTATGAAAGTTATATGAGTGATAAAGTATGGGGGAGCGTAATGTACTTGCTACAATAGCTCCATTACCTCCGTTGCACTCCCATAAGAGTTTGTGTGGAACCCCGACACTGCGAGATGCGGTAAAAGGGGAATGGATTATGTATGTATGTATTACATTCTATTTAAAGCTTGTAGTTCAATTGTAAGTCATTGAATGGTAACAAATAATTACACAGCCACAAAAAAAATTAGGGTCTAGGGATCAGACCATGTTTTCTATATGTTTTTGGGGTCGTTTAACCCTGTCACGTCAGAATTTTGTCATAACCTCAAAAAACCCAAAAAACTTGGGCTGTTTGGAAGGTAAATTATTATATAAATAAATAAATTAAATTAAATTAATAAACAAATACACAGCGAATAACAAGTACATAAAATTTCATTCTTTCTCTTTTTTAGAACTATATCGGGTCTTCTTTTCATCAAAAGATAAATTCAAAGATTTTCGCTTTCTATTTTCTTTTGGAATATTTCTCTTAAGATTCCAACAGAAGTCTGCCATCATATTAACATCCCACCTTCCTTGATAACGAGTTTCCAGCACTTTTATGTCTTGGTGAAAGCGTTCACACTATTCTTCGCTGACTTCTCCAACATTATCAGGAAATTTATCGAGATGAGAGTGCAAAAAGTGTAATTTTAAATTCATCAAACATCCCAACTTTCCAAAGTCCTGACGATCTTTTTATACTGTGGACTTTTGGTATTCCCTAAAAAGTTTTTTGCCACGTCTTTAAAACGAAGCCAGGCTGCTTTCTCAAGTCGATTCATACTATTAGTGAAATTAGTACCTTTGAACATTGTGCGAATCTGTGGCCCTTCGAAAACTCCCTCTTTTCATTTCGCCGCAGAAAGTTTTGGGAATTTCGATTGGACATATTGAAAACATTGACCTGTCTTATCCAAAGCTTTAACAAATTGTTTCATGAGGCCAAGCTTTATGTGGAGAGGCGGAATAAGAATTTTTGATCGATCTACTAAAGACTTACGAATGATGTTACATGAACCAGGGGTGATCCAGTTTATGGGGTTATAGGGTTATGGGTTTGGAATTAACAGCTTGACTTTTGTGTTTAAAGTTTGAATCACAGGCTTATATGCGTTAAAAACTGCTGAAAAGCCTCGATTATTGGGTTTTTTGAGGTTATGGCAAAACACTGCCGTGATAGGGTTAAACGGATTCGAATTCAGCGACCCCAAAAACATATAGAAAACATGGTCTGATCCACAGACCCGAAAAAATTGTTTTTTTGTGTGGCTATGTTAACAATAAATTGCCGATATATATTGAACCCCTAATCTGACTAATGTAGAAAAGTTAAAAAAGTCGATCGGTAAAAAAGTTATTATAGTCGATAAACTACTGACAGGAATTCCAAACTTTGCCGCGAGTTGCGATGTCTCTTTTTTGTATAGATTTATCAATTTCCCGCAACACGTTGATTTTCTCAGTAATGATTAAACACTTTCACTTTTTTGTACTACATTGTAGGGCTGTTCTCACAAAACTAATGTTAAAAAAAATTTGCAATGTAAGTTTTTAATTTTACGTGAATGCTAATTGAATTTTAATCTTTCTTAGAGGGGTGGAATATCAATTTAGACAAGTAACAATGTGTATAATGCATCGAAGTTTAATCTTAAGTTGAACTCTCATTTAGGTAAATTTACAGAAATTCCCTGAAAAACCAGTTGTAAGAGGCCTTTTAATGACAATTCAAACCCTTCTTAGAACTTCAATTTAAACAAATTTACAAAATCCTTTTGAAAGATTTACAGGTTTTTAAAAATGTGTGCAGGCTTCTTGAAAGAAAGGTAAATTTATAATCTTTTACTGCTGCTAAGAAAGAAATATTGATGCATACATAATACATACATTTACCTGGAAAAATTTATTTGTTTGGACTAAAAATTTCGTTATATAGAAATTTTACTTCGTTATTTAGAGACACTTTTTGATGTATTTTTTCTAAAAGCGCAGTGTACAGCATAAAAATTCGTTATATAGAGAAATTCGCTATATAGAAGTTCGTAATATGGAAGTTTGACTGTACATTTATATTACCAAAATTCACAAAGATTTTATAATAGTTTTCAAGAAAATATTCATAAGAACAATTAATTTTTTTGGGTTGGAAACATGAATAATGGAAAGATGCCATCAAAAGAGTTTACACGATTTAGTTATATTACTAAAGATGTAAAACATAGTCTTGAGAATTGCTTTTTAAATATATAGCAAGAAACGTAGATGTGATAATTTGGACTTGGTAAATAGTAATTAGAATTACTAATGTAGGATACAATTTGTTCTATGTATAAAACAAATCGCGTGCATGACAAACATCTCAATTTGCTTTTAATAAGATAAGCATTTCCGCTCTTGCCGTAGACAACTATTATTTCCTTCCAGTTAGATGTGTGATGCCTTTTATTATTCTATTGAAAGAATTATATAAGAGTTGTTATGTAGAACACTGCCGGAACATATTCATGACTTAAAGTGTAGATTAGACCTTTTAATATCGAGAGTTTTTAAATTACTAATAATGGATTGTATGGACAGTGGTTTATCATAACACTATGTTTAACGGTGTCTCCTAACCACACATTGTATTTGACTAATTGTCAAGTTGTATTTCGGTAACGATGTTACCTTTTTCTCGGCATAAAACCGTCTGCGTTTTAACAGTTAACGTTAAAACAGATCAATATTAATGTATACTCCTAGTCTATAAACCTGGTTAAGAATAATCGAATCCACAATCAGAAATCATGAGATAATTTATTTCATACAGTCCAGACATCCATTCAAAGGTGTCTACGTTCGTTCACACCCTCGTAATTTTACTAATATAACTGTTTGATGAATCCAAATCAAAAATTATTTGATCCAATATAACTAACTAACTACATATGATTGAGCCTATTTTAGGAATACGTCATATAACTGTATTGATCACACGCGATCAATTCCATGATACATCTTAGACTGTGTAAAATATCTATGGTCATGCATATTATTGTAAAACTATACTATACCCTATTTCATGTAGTTGAAATGGAGATTTGGGAATATTTATTTGATTTTTGAAGATATTCATACTTATTGGTCCTTGAAGCTATGTAGATTACTCAGTAAAGCCAACAAGGATTGATATATTCAAAGTATAACCTAGATGACCTTAGGAGGTATTAGAAAAAAATGTTAGAAAAATCGAACACTACAGCTAGACCTCAAGTTTTCACAGACATTGTTAATGATAGTCTTAGGCTTAGCCGGGTTAGTATCAAAAAGGAATAAAATAATATCTTAGAACCCTGTAGAATATAAAAAAAAATTAGATTAAATATTCGATAGTATAATATACCTTAAATATTAACTGAAATCGAATTAGATGCAGTGAGGCTGATGCATCTAGAATCTCCATTGATGCGATACTTTGTTTCTTGAACATCTGCGATAACCCAAAAGTATCCAACAAAAAAGTTACCTAGTTAAAGTTTGGTCTTCAATTTAGCTATGCATTCATAACGGCCATATAGAAGCGTAAATAGGCTACATAAGTACGTGCTTACTGCAATTTAGAATTTTTAAACATACATTTACTGTTACTGAGAATAGCTCCCAGTTGTGCACTTGTCACTATAAAAAGCTTATGTTCTTATGTTCGATCGTTATTTCCAGTTACGATCTACTTTAATGGTCATAGACATCATATAAAAGAGAATGTGAATCAAAAAAGTGCCTCATTTTTCCATTGCGAAAAATTTAACAAACTTTTGTTTTCCTGAAAAGAGGCCACGTTCTGAGTATCACATAGTGGACAACCAAAAGTTACGTCAGCATTTGTAGTTCTTTACATATTTTGAAGATCACAAATTTCCACTGTTGTTAAGATTATATTTAGCTGTTTACCATAATTACACAGACTACAAGTAGATAATAGCACAAGATGATACTACTATTTATACTGCTCGATAAACTATACATATAGTGCAACAAGTGTGTTCTGGAAAATTAATTTTGTGAATAAATGATATTACGCTGGGCTATAATCATATTTGAGCATAGCGGATTCTCTCGGATGGGGAACTTTTGAAAAATCAATTAATTATACATATAATTCAAAAAATCTCCAGAAAATAATATTGACTCAGAAATAGAAACAATATAGGTCCTGAGATAGCACAATATAAGAAGATTTTCAATATAAAATTAAAAACCTCAATCTACTAAATACCTTGTAGTGTAAGAGTCGGATGAATATCTAGTCACCACTACTTTTTTTCAGATGTAGGGCATTTTTCCCTTTTATTGTTTCTTTTATGTTTTTATGTTCTTTATCTACTTGTTAAGTAATAAGTTAAGTTTGCTAACTCGTCCTACTGAGATCTGGACTAGGCACTTAATTTAAATGTTCTGTGGTCGCAGTAATTTTTGGAATAATGTACCATAACCAAGGTGAATAAACTTCGCTAATTATTTGCATAATGCCATTTAGTTTTAAAGAAGTCATAATAAATTGTGGTTATTTCAGTTTCAACAACTTTCATGCAGAAAAAACTGATTCCTACAGTCTATAAGTCTTCAGTTTTACGATTCCATATACTAGGGTATTGTTTCTCATTCTTTTTTCTTGTGAACTTTATATACAAAGAATAATTAATTTGGAAATAGAGTCAAAGTTTGTTTCTTTTGTTTTGAGAGCATCTCTTATTAGGACATATCTCAAACAAATAAATCAAAGCTTTATCGTTTGCTTAAGTACTTAATATGCTAGAGTCATCCAAGACCAGATTAGCTCACATTAAGCTGTGAGACTTATGCTAGTAGGATGATTAAATTTAATAAATAATTCTTATTACCACATTTTAAGTGAAACATGAGAACAGTAGAATTTGCCTGTCTCAAGCACAAATCTAGCTCATTCATAAAAATTTAAAAAATTTTAAAAATTTATTTTGCTTTAATATTTTTAATGTAATGTTAGTACAAGGGGCGTACTTAAAATTTAACACATGATTTTCTTGAAAACTAACTGGAAGCGACCACATGTTGATAAGGAAAATATGTTCTAAATAATTACTGCTACCCACCCATTACGGCGTTTCTAAAGTAGCATTTCCAAGACGCATTGCTTGTAAACAAACGCACGCAAGAAACATGTAAACACATGTCAGGGTCGCATTCAGAACATTTATAATTTAGTTTAATAGTTAGAAATAACTGAACCTACCGCATAAATAAGACTAATTAAGAATAATTAAGATCTAAACATGAATGAAAGTAAATATGCAAACAAAATACGGTTACTAAATTGAAACTATTTCGTTTTAATTTAATTACCTTGTGGTAATAAGGTATAAAAAAGCTTAAAGTTATACATCGAATTGGTCTTACGGTTAACGTATCAGACTGATAATCAAAAATCGCGGCTTCAAATTCCACTTTCGTATACTTTTTAAATTGTATTACTATCATTATTAGAACTTAATTTTTATTATTATTACACTTATTATTAGATTTTTCATTATTAAAATAAAATAAAATAAAAAAGGGCATAAAACTAATAATATTTGTAATAATAAATAACAATTAGTAAGTACTACAATTTAAAAAGTATGCAAGCGTGGGATTTGAACTCGCGGTTTCTAATCATCAGTCTGATACGTTACCCGTAAGCCCAATTCGGTGTATAACTTTAAACTTCTCTTTATTACCTTATTACCAACACTATTAAACCAATAAGCTTTTTAAGTATTTTTCTGAATAGTTTTTGATTTTATTCATAAAATGTAATATGTGTTTTACGATGATTCTGCTTTTGATTGATATCAAAATTTCTACTTGCATTAGCAAGGACACAAATTTACGAAAAAAATGATAAAATTCCATTGGATTTCCTATATTATGTTTATAAAAAAACAGACTGTACTATGCTATGTAACAAATAGAAACGTGCCTGCTGATTATAACCCTGTTAAGATTTCACCCCCGGTACTTCTAACGTTTTATTGCTGTTTGACCAATAACAGTGCAGTTATCCTCTCATCTCGTGTGTAACGCCCTTATCATTGTTGACTTGGAATGCATTTTGAATGTAAATATAGTTTAGTTATATTAATTACATCCTGTATAGGTCAATGGGAAAACATAAACAGTTAATGCTTTTGGTGTCAGTGGGGTAACTACCGCCCCCGCAGACCCTGAGACGTGAGGGGTGCTACTTTCCTGAAAGTATATTTCGTTGGGAATAGAAATTTTAAAACAAGTATTGGAGGTAGAAACACATTCAATCGACTATTCAACGGTAATGAATTATTATTAATTATTCAATATTTTATTTAAACAAAAGTTAGGTTAGTTAGCTACGTATAATTATTGTAGTATACAGTGTGTCCCCGGATGGAGTTGACAAGAGGAAAAAAAAGTTTTATTATTGATTTTACGACAAAAAGTCATTCTTTATAAAAAGTTCTGCTTGTGGAATAAATAGGTTTACCATCAGAAAATCTAAGATTAAATGTACAAAATGTCCATAAATTAAGATATCATGAAAAGAGAAGTACCACTTATTGCATTTTTTTAGTTTAAATACAAAATTTCAATCAATTAAGAAAGTCAACAAAAATTATTCAAGGCCACCTTCAACTTCTACACATATCTCCATCCTTTTAATAAATTCACCATAGACTTTACGTATGGTTTGTGGTCCATTTAAATTAATTTCATTCATCGCCTCCTGTATTCATGCTTTTAGTATTTCTAAATTTAACTTGAAATTTTGTATTTTAACTAATTTTATGTGTTTATGGAACTTTTTCTATTAACAGTAAACTCTAAAATGCAATAAATGGTACTTCTCTCTTGAAGGATTTTCATGTTATCTTAATTTATGGACATTCTGTACATTTAATCTTAGATTTTCTGATGGGAACTTATTTATTCAACAAGCAGAACTTTCTATAAAGAATGACTTTTTGTCGTAAAATGAATAATAAAATTTTTTTTCTCTTGTCAACTCCATCCGGGGACACACTGTATATTGTCAGGAGCACAAACGTACGTCTCGAAGAGGCGAGTAATTCTACGTAGTTACGCCACTGTTTCGAGTGGCATAAAGGTGCTTTAAAGGTGCTTTTAGACTTGTACACTTTTGTTGCGCCATTTTCCGTGGCGCAACTACAAAATTGCACGTTGTGTTCACACATAACCAAAAATAAGTCCAAGGTTACGCCAGAAATGAATGGCGCAACTTAAAAGTGTCAACGGCAATTTTTAAAGTTGCAAGGTATTCACACCCAATGCTCTCTTTTGTTGCGCCACTCTTCATAAACTCAAGCTGCAACTTTTAATAGAGGGCTACAATTTTACTGTTTAGTTCTTGGTTTACTGCGAATACGATAAAAAGGCCGTTCTTCATTTTGATTTAAATACCACAAGATTATAATGTAGATAATCAAATTTTTCTTACTTAAAAGTAAAAATACATAGTTAGGTCTACTATCTTTTCCATTTATTTTAGTTAGGTAATTCATTTATCATTTACTAATTTATTTTAATCAATTCGAATGTTTTTTTAGGAGGTACACGCTGAAGAGTTTTTATTTGTTTATAATTAAATTTCCATTACAATTTAAACTTGAGAGAAATAGCTGTCATTTTTGTAAAGGCGCATTTTAAGTTATTCTAAAGATTAACCATTTGCTTTACTTCGATCAGATTTATTAAATGCAAAGTGTCCTCCGATTTCCATTTATTTTTAATAATACAAGTCGACATTATTTTAAAATGATAATCACAAACCAGTTAATTAAAACGTAAAACCCCTAATAATGAGAAGAACGCCAGTTTCACAACAGTCACGTACGTAGTATTAAATTTAATTAATAAAAGTTGTTGTATTAATGTAGATGAAATATCGAAGGACCAGTCAGGTGGTCTTGGGTGAATAAATTATAAGAGATGTTTCTTGGTTGAAGTGTATTTATTGAATGCTAAAATGTACAAGATACAATAATGATGAGGTACCTGAAAACGAGTTAGACAGGTACATAAGGGACCGGATTTGGAAAGTCCGGGCTATTCCGAGAAGGCCCAGAGCCGATGCGGCCAAGGGGCGCAACAAAAGTTGCACTAAAATAGATATTGCGCAACTTTATATAACCAACACGTCGGTCAAATTTTATATTGCGCAACTTTAGTAAGTGTACCTGCTCACACAGCAATTTTAAAAGTGTACGCAACTAGAAAAGTGGCGTGCAACTTTGAAAACTGCGCAATTTTTGAACTTGCAGCGGTGTTCACACATCGCAACTTGCCATTTTATCAAACTTGCGCCATTTTGTACAAGTCTGCAAGCACCTTAACACTGTCTAATTCCTTCATCCCAAGCAACTTAGAGCCCGGCCAGACGAGCGACTTTTAGACGCGCAACAGAAAAATCGCTAGTCGCGGCTTCTTGCGATTAATCGCGTACCCAACCACACGAGCGACAAATATGTAGCTGCGACTAAAAAATAGCTTGTAACATGAGACTTCCCTGTCCAATTTTTGATCTAAAAAATGAATTTTGTGGAGCTTATATGATTTCGCTTGTTCTTGTCAAGGGCTACGAAAGGGACAGTTTCATAAAATATATAGTGACTTAAGAAATGATAGCGAATTTTTTTTGCTATTGTCCAATTTCATAATCGTAATTGGTGGTGTATTTTAACTTTGATAATGAGTCGGTAAACGTCCCGAATCATCAGTAGTTAATGTTAGAATAAATCAAAATATTAGTCAACAGAAGAGTTAAGAATTATTTTAAGTTTATTAACTCCCTTCGAATTCGAATTATAACGAGATTCTACTGTATTTTTCAACCATTTATTATTATTCTAATCATACAAACACACCTTAATACACCTGGCCGTTTTTCCACTTCAATTATCAATGCTTCCGTGTTCATTTCTGTCATTCTACCGGATTTTGTCCAAAAAAATACAAAATAACGACAAAAATACGAGAACTGCTAAGGGTAGTTGCGACAAAATAGTCGCCCGTCTGTCCGCATACGTATGAGACCGTGTGTTCCATTAGCTGCGACAGTCGCCAGCGTCAGCGACTAGAATGGAACATGTTGCATCTTTTTCGTCGCAGCTTCCAAACAGTCGCTCGTGTGGCCGGCTCCGTTTAAATACTGTTGTTCTATTTTGAACGACTTTTTAGTCGCAGCGACAAAGCGACTAAAAGTCGCTCGTCTGGCCGGGCTCTTATAGTGCAGGAATCAGTGGCGCATTTAGGAATTTTGCACCAGGGGGGGGGGTCTACTCTATAAAAATTTCTAATAATATATGTTAAAAAAATATGCTAATTTCTATATGGTTATTATTAACAAACAACATGTGTGAAGTGATAAATTTGAAGTGTCGTACACGAGAATCAATATGTCAAACAGCAAATATGATGTAGTACATTTTATCATATTTATTTATCATATGACAACCAAAACAAGCAAAAGTATTGTAAATTGTATAAAATATAAGCAAAACACTTCATTGGAATTATTAAAAACCAGTCGCATAATAATATGTATGTTGGTATTCCAATTAAAAAGAAAAAGTTGCGTGGAAAGGCTATAATCTGCTATTATTTAAGAACATCAAATTTCCTGTAGTTAACCAGCTGACGTGCTTTGAAAAAGAAAAAGATTTGGAGTATATTATATTTTCTACGGTTAATATGATTTGGTTATTATTGGTTACGGAAGTTGTAATTTCGCGTAGTTAATAGTCCGCGGTATATTAAAAAAACACAACATAGCTAAGTTGTCGAAACCGGAAACCAAAATTAGACCGGTTTTGTAATTTGGCGTAATAAAATACATAGTTGCAAATAGAGTGCTTCAAATAATATATTCGTTTTTATGAAGTGAGCCCTATCTTATAAAAAGAATATGCATGTGCATTGTTTAAATAACGGTTTTGTGTAACGTCAAACATATGACGTCTTTGGTACCAAATAGAGCGATCAGTAATGTCACTTTTCTATAAATGACCAGGAAGGAAATACTTATTTATTATAAGGTCGTATTTAATGTAACTAATTTGTCGTTTGAATGAAACATATTGTTCTATATTCCTCAAATATTTTGAGCTTGAAATAATGATATTATTTTGTTTTGGAAAGGACAACTTTATTATTTTTGGACCAATTTCAACGCGGTTCTATATTTGATACCACTATCATCTTTGATATCAGATATTATTTTCTGTTTGTGTTATTAAACACTAACTGTGAGATAACTGAGCTGAATACGATAACATGCCCGATTAGCTAAATTTTTACACTTAAACAGCAATTTTAAGGATCTCGATATTAAAAGGCCTAATATAAACTACTATCTATCCATGATCCAACTATTATTGTTCCATTTAACTCCATAATAATTCTTGCATAAATCTCACCCCCAGCGGTCACAGCGATCAATTAATTGCATGTTTGGGTACACATTCTGGCCAGCATCGCTGAATTAATCATCCATAAATAATCGTACTATAATAAGGGGTTGTAGTTGCAGTTGCTCCCTTCCTGCACTTGATTACCAGTTTTTGATTTTTTAAGAACTCTATATAAGTATATAAGTACCATATTATCTTGTTTTAGTATGAGAACCTTTTTGTGTCTATATTCAGTTCTATATTTTTCAACCTGAAGAGTGTAAATGACGTCCGATCGAAACGTAGTCTGATAGCGACATTGAACCATCGACAGATGTAGAAAGTTTTGAAAGTTAATATATTCCTGTAAAAACAGTCAAGAAAACATGCTTTTTTAAAGAATTTGCGAAAAACAAACGAAGGTCGGTTGTTCTGTTCTGATATAGCATTTCCAAAAATTAACAACGGAGAGCCACACTCGAAATATAGTCTTTGCATTTGCCTAATTCCTGTGGTGGTAATATTGCAAAAAAAGTCTTTCCAAAACTGAACAGGCTTATTTAAGAGGTTCTGTTCTACACGTACAACGAATATTTCCGTTACTAGGTAATAGTATATGTTCTTGTCTTTTATAAGCAGTTACGAAGTTTTGATTTTTTTAAGGTTAAAATCGAACTCATCGTCATCTTAGAAAGAAAAACAACTTACATGTACCAAGTTTTTGTTTACAATTCAAAGTAACAAACATTTTGGATATGGTTGCATGTCTTACACATGCTAGGATAAATAGAATTTTCAAGCCCTAGCCTTACATAAGACGTAAGCACCATAAATTCTCGGTCCGGCAGGCTTCTACAGGTGCCAACTTGTTCAAACTTGGTTGCATCATAGTTGAACATGTAAGAGGCCTACACTATATATATTACGGGTAGAAGCGTAATAAATCTTAGTAGCCATTCAACCATCGTGACGAGTGCATGAAAATGTCGCAGCTAACGAAAATTGAATACCGCGCGGTCATTCTATTTTTAACAAAAGAAGGGCACACGCCTAGTCAAATCAAACAACGTTTAGACGGCGTTTATGGCGATTTATTTCCTTTATATTTCACTGTAAAAAAGTGGTCAAAATGTTTCCGTTTGGGGCAAGAATCTCTTGAAGATGATGAGTGCACCGGTCGGGCAATTGAAGCGGTAACGCATCAAAAACTTGCAATCATTGAAGAATGGTATTAGAAGATCGCCGTTTGAAAGTTAACGAGTTAGCATTGATGTCTGACATTTCGGAAACAAGTGTTCGCCGACTTCTTCATGACCATTTGGCTATGAATAAAATTAGTGCAAGATGGGTACCGCGTCTTCTTTCCGCTGGTCAACGTCAACGTCGCGTCGAATGTGCACGCTCGTTTTTAAACTTGTGTGGAGACGACCCAAAACCGATTTTGGAGTCCATTGTCACTGGATCTGAAACAATGGTTCTGTATTATGATCCTCTATCCCAAAGAGAAGCGATGGAATGACGGCGACCCGATGAACCTCTTCCCAAAAAATGCGAAAGTCATTCAATCGACAAAGAAAGTTATGACAACAATATTCTGGGATTGTGACGACATTTTACTGATTGACTTTAAAGAACGCAATACAACTGTTAACAGTACATATTATGCTTCCTTATTGCATAAATTGAGAAACAATATTCATGAAAAACGTCGAGGAAAATTGACAAGAGGTGTTCGATTATTACACGACAATGCACCCGTTCATACTGCCGCAATTTCACAAGCTGCCATTCGCGAATGCGGCTTTGAAGCATTAGATCATCCACCGTAGAGTCCGGTTATGGCTCCTAGTCACTATTATTTATTTTCCAATTTAAAGAAAGACCTTAGGGGACGTCGTTTTAAGGACGAGAACAAGTTGCAAGCAGCTGTAATTGAACAATTTGAAGGAAAAACTTCAGATTATTTTTACAAGGGCATTGAATTATTGATTCCACGTTGTAATAAGTGTATTGACATTAGCGGAGATTATATTGAAAAATAAAACTTATTATATTTTACCAAGTTTATTTTTTCTATATCAGACCGAGAATTTATGGCGCTTACCTCGTATATGCCATGCTATGTAGATTACGCATTAAAAAAGTATCTGATACGATAATCATATGGTTTTACTATTCAAAATTGATACACGTTAGAGAAAAGAAATCAAGTAGGGACTGTCTTATTAAAAATGACCCCTAAGTTCCATCAGTAGTTCCATCTCAACATTGTGTAACAAGGACAGGACATCATTGCCGTTATTGCACCATTGCCCTACAGCTTTAAATGCAGCCTAAATGAACTGAATAAGCATATAAACTATTACCGATACAGAAAGCGGCATTCCCTTAAAGATTTGAGCATCCTGCACAAATCTTGGAAACATTTGAATAGTGTTTACAGAACCCTGATACTACTGTCTGTGTATAATGTTTTCAAATTCAAACAACTGAATAAACTGTGCTTTATTTATTACGACATAACCAAATTTAAAAATTTAAAAAAAAATCTAAATTGGTTACGTCGCAACAGATTCAAACAATACTTTCGTGTTGAATAGACAACTTTTAGGAGAATCAATTTCGGGTAGAGTAATAAGGTTTCTCACTAAAAAAAAAGCGTAGCTTTATTTGTCTTGCTTTCCTGAAACACCTTGTGTAGTAGTAAGTATTTTTAAAGTATGTGTGCAGCTTTGGCAACCAAGAAGATTTTATATTAAAAAATTTTCACAATATTTAATAGTTTAGGAAATATGTAACAATAGCGCACTAAATGGACACCCTGTATGTATAAAGACTAGCTATTTCATAAGATGGTGATCATGTAAAACTAGGTAGCACAATTCCCAATCACCATTATAAATGAAAAAGGGTATAAATAGTGTATTTTGTAAGACAGTTTTATGTTTAATTGCAGCAAAAGCAAAAGTTAAAGCAAATGAGGAAATAAGAAATAACAATAAGTAGGGAAACCCTACCAAACATAAAGCAGTGTTAATGGGAACACGATAAGTTTGATAGCGAATAATTAAATCATTATAATAATCGCCCCAGACCTTTACAACTTTTATAACAATTTCCAAGCGTATCTCGTGATGATTTGTTTTGTCCAAACAATATGAAGCTATAAATAAGCTATTGCCACCACCTAATCTTTAAACAATTTGTCTACGCAACCTAATAACAAATTTAACGCAAAGTGGTGGTTGCAGCAAACTTTTATAATCGTGAACAGTTCCAAAAGTTAACAACGCTGGAAATTGAGAGGGCGCTGCAAGTGGATGGTCATTCTCATGCGTATCCAAATAAATGTTTTAGATTTATTTATTAAAAAAATACAAAAATTAAAGAAATACAGAAATTAAGTACTGTTGACAAATCTACATAGCGAAAGCTTTAATATAAAAAAAAAGAATCACGTAAATCGACCCAGTAGAACTCTCAAACGAACCGGAAGGAAAATAAGTCTTATGTTTTAAATATATAGATAATAAAAGTTTATTTATTTACTTTAGGAAGTAACATGTCACACAAGGTCTTCTCCATAATTACAAATAATTTTCTCTCCATTTTAACACACTACTCTCAAAGCATACCTTTTTGTAAATATTTGTAAAACGACTGGATTCTTTGGAAAATCTTTCGATTCCCTATCTAGATGTACAAAAATATATAGTAGAATCCATTTAAACAAAAACAGTTTTTATCAGTTCTGAACAACAATTCAAAGATTGAGCTAAATTGCATTCGTTTTACAGATACATCCTATAATTTCTCCAAATGCCGATATTACATTGGCTTACCGGATAAGATTCGAAGTTCCTAGGATTTGATTTTTTTGTATATTAGTTCATGTTAAGGGCCTATAGTACATAGGAGTTTATGATCACTAAAATACTTTTTGCCTTAAAGTATTTGAACCAAGGTAACTTGAACCAAAAAAAAGAAGAAAGTGCATTATATCCGCATGTTTTTTTCGGATTTGATGAAAAAAACTTTTCCATGGAAAAAAGTTTACAATATTTTTTGTTTCATTTTTATCGATGAATTAATAAGATCAGGAGACGAATAATAGGAAATCAATTTTTTTTTATTTTAATTATTATCGGCCTCAAAAGAGGCCACTGCGTCTACTACAGTTGCAATGCCAAACTTGGTTTGTGCATTTTTCCACTTTGTTACACAATTCCAGCATCGCAAATTTTAGATTTCAGAGTATATTATACAAGCGTAAATATATTTATATTAATTGTTGACTAATTAATATTAATTGATTAATAAGTTAAAGTACGATAATTAGTAATTGTAAAACATGATTAAAAAGTAATTAATAACAAAAAAATAAACAAATAAAAAACATAGCAGGTATACAGTATACAGGTGATAGGTATCCTGTATACCTGTAGTATACAGTTAGTATACTTTTGGACACAGGGGGGGGGGCGTGATTTATATCTGTACCAGAGCCCGTCTTGGTTCTCAGCAGTAATGTTCGTACGGTATAGAAAACCGTCGGTAATTGTTCAATGTTATATTGATAACATTATTGGCCCTATTGTAAAACTCTTGCCAACGCTGTTGATCTTAACTTTGTTCTTGTAGACGACCGCTAGTCCATGTAGATAGGCGAATAATAACGAGTGTTTACTCCTATTATCTGACTAGCAGACTACGACATTCTACGGACGTAAATCCTACAGAGAATGTCTGTCTACATCCAAATGGCAGCTACGAAAGCTGCATGGTAAAGTGTTGCCATTGCAGAAGATTGGAATAAAATACCTCAAGTCACATTTGGTAGAACCAGTGGCGTGCGGTGAGAATTTAGGCTAGGGAAGCAACTACGATTTTAAATTTAATATACCTAGGTACAGGCGCGGATCCACGGGAGGGGATACCTCCTCAAAGTTTTGATATAAACTTTAGTATTATAGTTAAATTTTGAATGTAAAAGTAGTTAATATTTATTAAATATTGTGCAATATATAACATTTATAAATAAGTATACATAGGATAAAAACAAATAATGTTTGTATAGTAATTATTATTAATTTATTTAAAACAAAATTTTCAAAAAATGCCCCCCCAAAATAATTATCTGGATCCGCCCCTGCTAGGTACAATAAAACAGTGTTCTAATTATTAAGCTTAAAAGTTTTTCAAAGAAGAACTTTTATACTTTATATTTATGGAATTTGTTGACTATTATTCTTTATTTAAAAAAGTACTGCTATTTATAATGCAACTCGGTTTTCCGGTCTTTTTTAGCAAAATACCTGGTACAGGTTTTAATATTTGTTGTTAAATTTGAAAGCTCTGGTTTTGATCTGCCTTTCTCAACAATTTGTAATTTGCCTCCAAAACTGTATGCAGAAAAATCTAATAATTTATAAACTGAGCAACAAAATCGTCGCGATTCGGTGGTTGTATCGGAAGTACTCGAACCTTCGACCGAACAGCTGAATTTGAAGTCATGACGATAATGCAATTTTAAATTTGCATACAGAACAAACTAAATAGAATTATTTGTCTTTAAAAAAGTCCAACTTATATAAATTGCAATAATAAAATGTTTCAAAATACAATCTCATTCGCAGATTTACATTTAACAAACACTAAATCGAACAAATAACCAAATTATAATAAATAAATATTAGAGCATGGAGCACACTAAAAATAATGTGACCTTACTACGATATACAAGGCACCCACCGACTAACGAAGGCGGGACTGGCCGGCTGGCGGGGAGAAGTGCAATAAGCAACGAAATCAGTGCTTATATGCAGTGTATGTAACACATTTGAATCGGTATTACCTTTCCGCGCTAAAAGTTTAATAAGCTTAATTTAAAATAGTAGTCTAAATAATTATACTTTTTGCTGTACGGAATTGATATTGAGCTTTAAGTTGATTAAATATTACAAATTTAAATAAACGATAACCATAATTTTATAAAAATATTTTTGTTAGCATTGTTTTTTATTTTTAATAAATTCTTAAGGGAAGCATTGCTTCCATTGCTTCCATGGACCGCACGCCACTGGATAGAACCATCGAAAAATGTTGTCTAGACAACCTAATATATAGAGTCTATGCAGGCGTCGGCAACCTATGACCCTCGGGTCAGCAAGTGTCCCATTTGATAATTTCAAGTGACCCACTTGAATGCAAATAAAGTGTAATATATAAAAATAAATTATAAAACATAAACATGAAACGAGTACTTTGAGAAAATATAAATAATTTAAGACAAAATTAAGAGATGAAATTTGAGCCAAAATTGAAAAAAGATTTAAATCCAAAAGAAGTTTTTTTTGATATTGTGGAATAATATGTTTGTATCGAATTATACATTGGAACCTGATTATGCTCTTAAATCAATCAGTTTAGTTATAATTACTAAACAATAAAAATCAAACCCTCTCGACATGTTCTCAGTTATGAGAGAACTGCTTGGTCACACAACGTGCTCTTTCTGCGTCACCTACCTCTCAATTTGCGTCCGGGTTTAAACTACAATTACAAATACCTGTATATGCCTTAGATAGAGTTGGCCTCATATACTACGTTCTAGAATTACATATTTACGTCTTTTTACCCGTTTGTTTTTCTGTGTCTTTATTCAGATCTAGAGCAGACATATGACAATTGCGCAGGTCTTCATGAAAATTTGGAACAAATGGAGGAAACTCGATTATATCGGATTTTCTTGAGAGAGCTTGACAGATTTTACGCGGTTTTGAAGACAAATTCAAGTAATTAATAATAAACAACCCTTAAACGTGAGAAAAGTGTGGTTATGTTTACGGTTGCGGGCTTGCGTGTGACCCGTTAATCCAATTACTATTGCTATATTGATTAAACACCAACACTGATTATACTTCTCCACTATCAGTTCAGTAGTTATTTTAATAGTTTGAGGTTATGTTTGACTAAACAGTTCTTTTATTAAATCTGCTCCAATTACTTCTTAAATTACGTGACAAAAACATTTTCCGGTTTTTATGCGTTTTTTTATTTTAACAATGAAAAATCTCTGCAAAAGAGTAATTTGACTTCTCCAGTTGGAGCAAAAGTTGTCACGACTATTGCCTTCACAACTATTAATTTTGGTTGTTCTTGACATTATATTCATGCATTGAAATAATTAGTTATGAAAACGACAGACGACAGGTTTGCCCTGGATCGCTATTAATGTAAATTAGCACCTTGTAGTAATATTTGTGAGTTGTAAGAGATGAGCAAGAGTGTTGATAAACTAGAATGTATAGTTATACAGATAGCAAATATTTTTTGATTTCCGATAGCAATACACAACTACAGCAAACTATCTATATATTTAAAACACAAGGCCAATTTTTGTTCCAGTTTGTTTGAAGGTTCTACTGAGCCGATTTACGTGATTATTTTTTTATACTGTAGCTTTGGCTGTGTAGATTAGTTAACACTACTTAATTTTTATATTTTTAAATGGTTAAATTAAAAATATTTTATTTGAGACGCTTCCATCTGACGATTCCAGGGTGGATTACATGTCACTTTTTCTCTAGGTAGTCCAAGTAGATCAGTGAAAAAGCACTTTCAGACACTATTTGTAACCGCCGTACTTTAAGCGGAATTCCGGTACGGTCGGTACCTTTATGTTCCATTTCTTGAAATATAGGGCTGTTACATTATTACCTTTAGATGTTATCGATATTAATGTCTTAAATCTGCTCCAATTACGTCTTAAATCACGTAACAAAAAAAATGCTCGATCTGGTCGTCATCTGGAGGTTATTCTGGAACGTAATAATAGTAGCAACTGTTAAAAAGTTGTTTACTGTATTATTACTTAGAATTTCCGGTTTTTATGCGTTTTTTTATTTTAACATGAAAAAACCCCGCAAAAGTAATTTACCTTCTCCAGTTGGAGTAAAAGTTGTCACGACTATTGCCTTCACAACTATTAATTTTGGTTGTCCTTGCCGTTATATTCATTCATTGAAATAATTGGTTATGAAAATGACAGACGGCAGCTTTGTCCTTGATCGCTATTAATGTGAATTAGCACCTTGTAGAAATAGGTATTTACGAGTTGTAAGAGATGAGCAAGGGTGTTGATAAACTAGAATATATAAGTTATATAGATAGGAAATGTTTTTTTATTTCCGATAGAAATTCCATTCAGCAATCTATCTATCTATATATTTAAAACACAAGGCCAATTTTTGTTCCAGTTCGTCTGAGGGTTCTACTGAGCCGATTAAAGTGATTATTTTTTTATATTGTAGCTTTCGCTGTGTAGATTAGTCAACACTACTTATTTTTTATATTTTTGTAATTTTTATATTTTTAAATGCTTAAATTAAAAATATTTAATTCGAGACGCTCGAGATCGGCCATCCACTGAAAGCGCTCTCTTAGTTACCAGCGTGTTAACATTTGGAATTACTCGCGCTTTTAAACACATGAGTGGCCGCTTCACAAGGGTCGGAGGAGTCGCCGAAAGCTTAAATCTGACGATTCCAGAGTTGATTACATGTCACTTTTTCGCTAGGTAATCCAAGTAGATCAGCCTTTAATAAGCGCGAGACCATCGTTTGATTGTACTTTAACGGAATTCCTATACTGTCGATGCCTTTATGTTCCATTTCTTGAAACTCCGTTATTTTGCGTTTAGCACTGTATATGGATATTGTGAGCAGGAGGACCCCAGACCCCATGATACGTGCGGTAGTTTTCCGCAGTGAAGTATAGGGCTGTTATTTTATTAGCTTTTGATGATATGGATGTTAATGTCTACAATACTTCGTATAGTAATGGTTCAACCAAAGAAGAGTTTTAAAGCATAACTATGATTCTGCAATCTTTTTTTTGGGGCGAGTGACTCTGGTAGGCCTCTGTAGAAACAAAAACAGACAAAAGATAGACAAAAGATAGGCAAAATTACTTTTTGTTTAAAATTGACACTACAGCATTAAGGCCATACAAGAAAAATACTAGGTATAGTTTAACAACTACAGTTTAATAACCATATAACTATGGTTGTGATTTATCCAACATATACCAGGATAAAATACTACTATACATAATTATAGTAAATTAATAAGCTTCTTTCGCTTTCCGAAGTCTGTAGAATGAAGGAAGCATTACGTGCAAATGCGAAACGGAGTGATTAATTCTGTCAAACTTAATGCGCTGCCCCAGCAAACTCTTGATTTTTTACTTTAAGAAAATGTTTGAATGTCTTTTTCGTGCAGAAGAAATAGATCGGCATACATTTTGCCGATGACCGATGCCGAAGTTTGAATTTTTGGACAATCGGCGCCGATGCCGATGCTGATGTATCGGTCGAGCTCTAGTAATTTTGTTTCTCGATTGCTCTCCTCAAACGATTTCCGAGGATGACCAGCAGTCCTTGAAGCACTAAAGGTACCTATAGATCTATAGAAGATAAAGTGGATCCGACATGAGCAGTTTTCAATACTACATCGTTTCTGCGGATCCAGTTTGCATTTTTCGATTTAAATCTTTTTAGATTCCTACCACTCGCTGTCCATTTCTTTTCAATTCTTTGGCAAAACTGTTTAACCCAAACTTACTAATTAAATGGGTTTATATATAGCAGCATTTCATTTCGGTTTCGAATAACAACGCCAGAGTTAAAAAAAACTCCAAGGCGGGTTATTGTATATAATGAGTAATGACTATAAAATAAAGAAAATAAGCTTTGTACACAAATGTGCGGTAAAATCGTGTGTGATATGTTAAATTTTTGATTATCTATTTGATTTAATATGAAAGTTTTTTTCCTTATATTTAATTAATTTTGTTGAAATTTTTTATTGTTTTTATTAATAGAAAATATCTTATTATTTGACACAAAGATTTTATTTGGAAATTTATTTCTTTGATATGTAATGAACCACATGATGCTTGTGATTATTGTTGATATAAGTTTATATTAAGTATTAGTATAATATTTTTATAAGTAATGAAAATTATATTACTTAGATGTTTCATTCACGTAGCCTTTGTTAGTTACATATACTGTGTCTTCATAAATAAGTATTTGTTCTTGGAATTCATTCCCGTAAATACTTTATATTAAATAAACCGATATATTTAAAACACAAGGCTGATTTTTGTTCCAGTTCGTTTAAGTGTTCCACAGGCTGTGCCACTGGGCAGGTTTATGTGATTATTTTTTTATATTGAAGCGCTGTGAAGCATCCAGCTTATTGCGATATTTTGTTTTTGTATTTCACATAAATATGTGGTAGCAAAAGACGCCAACAAATAAAATAGTAATTAGATCTTTATTGTAGGAAAGTTTAAAGTTTTGCAGGTGATGTGTCCTTTTGTTATATTACAGGACTTACAACTGGTCCCGCGGAACCCCAAAATATTTCCACGATACCCCAAGGTTTCACGGAACACACATTGGGAATCAACTTTTTTTTAACATTTGCTATTTCAATAAATTTCCGAAAATACAGGGTGTTCCAGAAAAACATGCAATGCTTTAAGAGGGTGAAAGGTGACCATATAGAGACCCCAAAACTCATAAAATAAAAATTAAAAATAAAAAAGAAATTCGGATTTTTCCGTATTTTTTGCAAGACACGAGTAGACTATGGATTGTTTGTAAGATTTTAACTAGGAATTACTGATAAAGCAGACAATGATCTCACATCTGCACTACTAAATTAAAAACTGACCTCCGCTACGTACGTATCAATTTACAGAAACAACAGAATTGAATTTCAGCAGCAGTTGCCGGGTGACTCACTACCTTGATGACTTGATCATTTATTAAGGTCAGTAAATAAAATCTAACATACGTTCATTGACCTAATTGTGATGTAAATTCCATTGCCTGCTTTTTATTTTACAACTGTGATTTTAACAAAATGGGTAAAACTTACCGTTTAGATGTAAATAATCTTTATAACATGTTTTCAAATAGGTCGCCGTTAGTCTGCACACGCACTCGCGCACGACGTATGATAGATTCGTTTATGTTAACAAACATGTCGGCATTTGCACGAATTTGTTCTGCGGCAATTTCAATGCGTGCGCGTAGCTCTCCCTCGGTATCCACTTCTGTCCTGTACGCTAATGTTTTAAAATATCACCAAATACAAAAATCGAGGGGAGTCAAGTCCGGTGATCTCGCAGGCCAGGCGACGGGTCCTCCACGTCCTATCCACCGGTTAGGGTATTCGTTATTCAAAAACTCCCGTACCTGGCGAGCAAAGTGTGGTGGTGCTCCATCATGCATGAACCAAAGCATGGGCAATTCAGCTAGTGGAAGGCCGTCGAACACTTCATTGTCCAGAAAGTGTAGGTACCAATCACCGGTTAAGCGTTGGGGCAAAATAAAAGGTCCTATTAAACGGTTCTGATACCCGCCCACACATTTACCGAGAAACGCCTCTGGAAATAATGTCTTCGGACAGCAAGAGGATTTTCGTCATCCGAAATGTGGCTATTGTGTGAATTGAAAATTCCCGCGCGAGTAAAACAGCATTCGTCTGTCCACAGTACATTTTGTGCAAATTGAGGATTTTCCTGATTGCGTTCCAATAGCCATTGGCAAAATTGCACTCGCGGGATATGATCTGCAGGTTCTAATGAGTGTACTTTTTGAAAATGATATGGGTGTAGGGAATTTTCTTTTAAAATACGCCAAACGCGAGTAGAAGGTACACCAGTTTGTGCTGCCAATGTACGCACGCTAAGAGTGGGATCTTCTTCAACTAACTCTAGAATGTTTTCTTCCTCCGCGACATCTCCGTGGTGTGGATTGCATCCTCTCCCACCAGCTCTTGGCATAACCGATCCTGTATCGAACATTCTCTGTATAGCTTGTACGATCGTACGTGCATTTGGATGACGGCGGTTAGGAAACCGTAGGGCATACTCTCTGACGGTGGCAGCACCATTGTGATGACATTCGCCGTATAAAATAATAAGTTCCGTCCATTCAGCAGGTGTATAGGGTTCTGCCATAATTTAAACAGTAACTAAATACACTTAAATAAACTACTTATTGCTAAAACAAACACTTAACACTACCTAATGCAAGTTATTAATTTAAAACGTGTATTAATCGAAACTCAAGTTTACCACCACCTAACACAAAGAAAGTTGACGACAAACTGCATACTGCAGTTCAAATCTCAAACATCTGAGTCAGTAACAGTTATTACAGATGTTCAAAATGAGTGTTATTATTTAGTTAAAAACGTTTTAAAAGCACGTACTGCTATTTGGTGTTGATTACTTTTCGGAGAATTTATATTTATCCCGCTACCTGCTTGGGTTAGTTTATGGTTCTTTTGTCCACGACCTTTAAAAGTATGTACTAGTAGACACCATTTTCTTTTCATACAGTTTTTATCTACTATGTTGCAGTGGCGTGCCTATTATTTCTATAAGGGGGGTTGTCATTTTAAAGGGGCATTTCAGGAAATTGTTAGTAAGATATTACTCTACACATGTTTCTCTATTGTCCTTTAACGGGAAAGACATCTTTTCCAAAACACCCTGTATTTCCATGGGAAGTTACCAAAAAATAGATTTCCGGAAATCTTCCAATACTATTTTTATGCCAAGTTTTTGAAATATGTACTAATAGACGTTTTCAAGATTTTTTAAACATGATCGATTTTTTATTTTATTCTTATCATTTCGTAAGATAGAATTTCCGTATATATCTATGTAGAATAAACCGGTGGAGAGGGGTAAGCCAGAGTGGATGATATGCCGAAAGAGAGGAGGGTAAGATGGAAGAGAGGAGTGCTAGGCTTAAAATTTTCAACTGGTTATGTTTGGTTGTTTATTTAAACAATTATTCACGAAAACCCGAAAAAGATTGTAATCACACAAAGAATGTTGTATATAAGGAAATCCTTCAAACCTTTTGACTGTCATGTGTTGACGAGGTTTCCCTAGTTTATATTTAATTAATATGTATTTCTAACATTTATCTCGTACTAATTACACGATGCGCGTATTCATTTAACTCGTCGACTAATCACTAATTCCCTGCGCGACTTCTTATATACCGTATCCAGGATAGCTAGAATGCACTAGAGTTATTCTCGTGAATTATGAGTCATACATATTGACACGCGGGTTCTGGAATGCTGTAAAAAGTTGGTCTAGATATGATGATATGATCTAGAATATTTACCGGCAGCGTATAGGGGTTAATTTCGTTCATTACAATATTTAGTTTTTCACTTTTATTCTCTAACTTCAAATACTTCAAAAATTTTAAGTTAGAAAAGTTGTTGAAACATTCGCGGCGGAAGAAGCATTTATAAACAACCTCTTATTGGTTCAGGCTCCAACACGTAACATATGGCGCGAAATTAAACTACAATTTTTTTCTCGTAAGGTCTGCTGTGTGGCACAAAATATAATTACTAACGTAAATTTTTAATCTTTGCGCAGACTGACGTGCTATTCTAATTGACAAAGATAACACCCCCAATACAAAAGACAAATTTTAAATGGTATATTATATTTCTACAAAATTTGAAAAAAAAGTAAATAAATCTTAAATGTGGATAAAAAGGAGAGAAACTCCGAATAAATTTAAATATAATATTTATAAAAAAAGAATAATTTATTACACAAGATTATCCCTTAATTGTATTCTCACTGTTTAGACTATATGGGTAATTCTTCAAAAATATTAAATTTACTGTCCCTGTTTATTTAATATTATATTACGGATATCTTTTTATCTGTTAGTTCAGTACTGTAAAAAGAGGTAATAGCAGTCTATCTATCCAGCTATATATTAACAACTAAACTATTTGGTTTAACAATAAAAAGTGAATTTTATTATGTCACATGTCATTTACGTGGCATGTCCCTAGTATGTACTTTCAAAGTAAAAAGCAGCTTTTCTAAGGCATCAGCTAATGACTATTGTTCTAATTAAGGAATTGTAAAAAAGTATAGGGCTCTCATCTGGAGTCAATTAATATATAAAGTATCAAGCATGTACTATTATATAATCAATAAAATATTGTTCCTGATATTTTTCTCATTTGCTTGGACCTTAACTAAAAGATAGAACATTATTAAATTTCACGTATTTTATTAGCATTTCTACAATATCAACATTACACATGTGTTGCTTGCATATGAAATTTTAATGAAATCAACATATAGTGTCTTGTTTAGTTGACCCTTAAAGTTTATAAGGGTAGCTTATATGGTTTGATGTGAGAGTGCATTTATTTCGTGTCATTTGCGTGGTTATCATAATTTCTTACTAGTTTTAAATTTAGAAAAAAAGATTTGTTGTTAAAATACACTACTGGTGTTATTCCATTATATCTAGTATGAAGCCTCCAAAGAAAATAGTCTAGGCGCTATATTATATTAACACTCTAATACTCATTCGCGTGGTATTTTCATTCTGTCGTTTACGATACGTGGATTTCTAATTTCACGGGATAACAACTTGTCCACGAAAATAAAAAATTCTACATATATCATTTTCTTACATTATGGGCCGCAAAGAAAAGGTGAAACAGAAGAAGAGGAAAAGAGAATGCGAGAAGAAAAGAGAGAAAAAATGATTCAGAAAAGGAACAAATGGAAAATCTTAAACACGATCATATCATATCACGTAAAGTAAAGATTACTAATTTTTATTTTACTTATTATTACTTAGCCATTATTTAGCATTATCGTGTTAGAAACATCTTTTTATTATAATATAGCTCATTTTTTGTATTATAATCTTTTCTGTCATTTGCATGTTATTTGGATCATTTCCGTGGATTCAGACACTGTAAACATCGAAAATGTACAGATTAAGCTCTACTAACCAGCAATATGCGTTCTATACAAAAAATGAGGCATCGACAACCGTTTTTGGCTGCGTGTCAAAATCAACCAAAATGTGACTATTAAAAAGACGTTTCGGGTCAATGTCAATGGGTATTTTCATTTCGGACAATGTCGCTGTATTCCGCCTATGTTCATTTCTGCAATCAAACCAAATCAAACCTTTGTAATCAAACCAAAATGTTAATCTCATTATTTATATTTTCTCAAAGTGTTCGTTTCATGTTTATGTTTTATAATTTATTTTTATATATTTCACTTTATTTGCACTCAAGTGAGTCACTTGAAATTTTCAAATGGGTCACTTGGTGACCCGCGGGTCATAGGTTGTCGACGCCTGCAATAAATTAATCATACACATTCTTAAAAAAACAGATTTCAGCATTTTTTTGTCCGAGAATTCTTCACATCCAAATTGTGGATTTCGAGAGAAACACCCATATATATTTATTTTATGTTAATTTAAAATAAAACTAAATCATTATACAAACCATATTTAATTGTAAATTACCCCTTTTTATAAATATGTATTATATTTATAAAAAATTCTTTATTTATAAAATATATTAAATATTATATATTGAAGAAACCCCAATCGGGAACAGAACCAGCGTTTTGTGTTTGGAAATCAATTCTTGCTGTTATGTATTTTGCTTCTTTATTGAATGCCATTTAGCATGCTTTCTATTTGTTTCTTTTTTGGTATTTTTTGTATACTTTTTAATCATTTTTACAATTACTAATTACAGTACATTAAGTTGTTAATTGATTAATATTAATTAATCAACAATTATATAATATACTCTGAAATCTAAAATTGCGATGTTGAAATTATGTAATAAAGAGGGGAAAATGAGTGGCATAAAGACTCTATTCTTTTTTTATAAATATTATATTTATTCGAAGTTCCTATTTCTTTTATCCTCATTTAAGATTTATTTACTTCTTTATTATTTATTGTTTACTTTATTTACTTGTTTTATTTTACTTTTTGGATTTATCGGAAAATTTGAAATTAGTTTCTTTTTGGGTAATCATATAGTATTGAACACTGCTCATGTTGGATCGATCCACTTCAAAATTACTAGGGCTCAACCGACACATCAGCATCGGCATAGACGCATTAAGTTTGACAAAACTAATCACTCCATTTCGCAATTGCACGTAATGTGTGAAGTTGTATGTCGCATAACTTATTGCATTTGTTTTTCGAACTATTTTGTTTTACTTCAACTAATTTTAAACATCGACATTACCATCGGTAAGATTTTACCACAAGTCGAGCCCTAGGAATATGTAGGGTAAAGGAACTTAATGGATTCGGTTCTTCAAACTACTGAAAAACTCGCGCTAGCTAAACTTTCGATAAGGGTATCTGGAAAACGCATAGCAGCTAACATTCTTAGCGAATTGGCATCGACAGTACCAATATCATCGACCAGATCTTAGCAATTACGAGCATCTCATCAACAACAACGTAATCTCACCGTTGTGGAGGCCTCAGGTCACTACATAGACTCAAAATCTACATCACCTGTTCAAGGCAGCGTGCTATAAGTGTTGATCATTCTATGCTTCACTCATTCTACAGCCTTCGGAAAGCGAAAGAAGCTTGTTCTCCTGCTGAAGAAAGCCGATGTCCTATCTGGCGCTATAAAGCTGCAGTACATTTTGGATAATTCTATTGGATTATTCGTGGTTCAATTTGCCCGACATTATGCATAAAATTCTCTCTTATGGTGCTGCTGTAAGTAGATCTTGTATCGTTTCAATCGGTGAATTATCCAAAGAGGCGCAGGAGGCCAGCCACAAGTATTCTGGCAGATGCGGGAAACTAATAGAGATTTGTTGACTATGTTGTTAATGACTTCGGATCCACTACTCAATACACTCCGGGAACTACCAAGAAAACCTAATTTTGTTTCTTTCCTTGAAAAGAAAGCTTTTAATTTACTATAATTATGTATAGTAGTATTTTATCCTGGTGTGTGTTGGATAAATCACAACCATATAACAACTATAGTATTTTTCTTGTATTGTCCTAATGCTGTAGTGTCAATTTTAAACAAAAAATAATTTTGTCCATCTAGAATCTTACTTCGAAACTGTGCGCCCACCATCATTACTAAATTACAACTAGATATAAACAATATAGAAATAAACAAGTGAATATATACTTAATATTATTCGAGTATAACTAACAATATAAACTTAAACCAGGAGTGTAGTCTGAATCGACGATTCAGGTCTCACCAGCAGAGGCCTACCACAGTCACCCGCCCCAAAGAATGGATTGCAGAATCTTAGTTATGCATTAACATAATTCTTTGGTTGAACCATTAATATACGAAATATTGTAGACATTAATATCGATAACATCTAAAGGTAATAATGTAACAGCCCTATATTTCAAGAAATGGAACATAAAGGTACCGACCGTACCGGAATTCCGCTTAAAGTACGGCGGTTACAAATAGTGTCTGAAAGTGCTTTTTCACTGATCTACTTGGACTACCTAGAGAAAAAGTGACATGTAATCCACCCTGGAATCGTCAGATGGAAGCGTCTCAAATAAAATATTTTTAATTTAACCATTTAAAAATATAAAAATTAAGTAGTGTTAACTAATCTACACAGCCAAAGCTACAGTATAAAAAAATAATCACGTAAATCGGCTCAGTAGAACCTTCAAACAAACTGGAACAAAAATTGGCCTTGTGTTTTAAATATATAGATAGTTTGCTGTAGTTGTGTATTGCTATCGGAAATCAAAAAATATTTGCTATCTGTATAACTATACATTCTAGTTTATCAACACTCTTGCTCATCTCTTACAACTCACAAATATTACTACAAGGTGCTAATTTACATTAATAGCGATCCAGGGCAAACCTGTCGTCTGTCGTTTTCATAACTAATTATTTCAATGCATGAATATAATGTCAAGAACAACCAAAATTAATAGTTGTGAAGGCAATAGTCGTGACAACTTTTGCTCCAACTGGAGAAGTCAAATTACTCTTTTGCAGAGATTTTTCATTGTTAAAATAAAAAAACGCATAAAAACCGGAAAATGTTTTTGTCACGTAATTTAAGAAGTAATTGGAGCAGAGTTAATAAAAGAACTGTTTAGTCAAACATAACCTCAAACTATTAAAATAACTACTGAACTGATAGTGGAGAAGTATAATCAGTGTTGGTGTTTAATCAATATAGCAATAGTAATTGGATTAACGGGTCACACGCAAGCCCGCAACCGTAAACATAACCACACTTTTCTCACGTTTAAGGGTTGTTTATTATTAATTACTTGAATTTGTCTTCAAAACCGCGTAAAATCTGTCAAGTTCTCTCAAGAAAATCCGATATAATCGAGTTTCCTCCATTTGTTCCAAATTTTCATGAAGACCTGCGCAATTGTCATATGTCTGCTCTAGATCTGAATAAAGACACAGAAAAACGAACGGGTAAAAAGACGTAAATATGTAATTCTAGAACGTAGTATATGAGGCCAACTCTATCTAAGGCATATACAGGTATTTGTAATTGTAGTTTAAACCCGGACGCAAATTGAGAGGTAGGTGACGCAGAAAGAGCACGTTGTGTGACCAAGCAGTTCTCTCATAACTGAGAACATGTCGAGAGGGTTTGATTTTTATTGTTTAGTAATTATAACTAAACTGATTGATTTAAGAGCATAATCAGGTTCCAATGTATAATTCGATACAAACATATTATTCCACAATATCAAAAAAAAAAAATTCTTTTGGATTTAAATCTTTTTTCAATTCTGGCTCAAATTTCATCTCTTAATTTTGTCTTAAATTATTTATATTTTCTCAAAGTGTTCGTTTCATGTTTATGTTTTATAATTTATTTTTATATATTACACTTTATTTGCATTCAAGTGGGTCACTTGAAATTATCAAATGGGACACTTGCTGACCCGAGGGTCATAGGTTGCCGACGCCTGCATAGACTCTATATATTAGGTTGTCTAGACAACATTTTTCGATGGTTCTATCGGCATTTACAGGTTGTAAATTTAATCAATTCACATTTTTTAAGTGTTAGCAATACTCTTCAAAATCTAGATTTAAATTTGATTATTATTCTAATAATTATTTGAAAGATTTTAACGTTAAATTAAATTATTTTACTGGCAGCACTGAATCTGAAGTATTAAAAATACTCAAAAATATTAAAACTAAAGCTGTAGGATGTGATGACATTAGTGTAGTTATGTTAGAAATGTGCTGTCCTACTATTCTTTTTACCATCACCCACATTATAAATTTCTGCATAACAAATAGTGTAAGCCCAGAGATTTGCAACGTGCCAAGGTAATTCCACTTCCAAAAATTAATCAACCACAGAGTCTTAAGGATTTGAGGCTTATTAGTATGCTTCCTGCGTTGTCGAAAGTATTTGAAAAAAATCCTATCCCTACAAATTAGTAGACCTATTTCTGAGAACAATATTCCTCCTGATACTCAATCAGGTTTTAGGTCAGGATATAGTCGTACTAACAGCGATACTTGACATAATAGAAGATATATTCTACTTATATAACTTCTACCGATAATAATAAAATAACTATTGTTATTTTTTTTATTTTACGCCTACACTACGGGGGAACCAACATCTAAGGTCATATGTCCCCCATCTAACATGCAACACGAATACACACACCCATAGTTGAGGTGCGGAATTTCCCAATTAGAAAAATCCCGTCGCCCCAAGTGGGACTCGAACCTACGACCCTTGGAACACGAGTGATGCACTGACACCACTCGTCCACCGCCGGTCCAACTATTGTTATTATTTTAGATTATTCAAAGGCTTTCGACACTATAATTTACTTTATTCTTTTGGCGGTGCTACATTTTATTGGTTTTGATGTTAGAGCAATTACTCTTATTGGAAATTATTTATTTAATAGGAAGTAACAAGTTATTTTGAATAACCAATCATCCATATTTCTTCCAGTTTTAACAGGAGTTACAATCCTGTAAGTATAATTTTTATACTGACAACACTCAACTGCATTTTAGTTTTCTTTATCATGACGCAGCACTAGCTATGCGGTTAATTAATGAAGACATTGAACGTTTGATTAAAATATCGGAATCTCATAATTTGCGTAACAATGCCAGTAAAATTGTGGTAGTGTTTTTTGGTAAAGCCAAAAGTAGGGAGAATCTAAAGAATTCCTTCTCTGTTAGAGAGAAAGATGCTTGCATCCGGAGTTCTGACATTGCAAGGAATCTAGGGTTAACTATAGACTCTAACCTAAAGTTTAGGGATGTTATTTCAAATTCTGTAAAAAAAGTCTTTATGAACTTAAAATTAATTTACAGTTAACGGACTTTATTGGAGAAGAACACTAAAATATTGCTTTGTCAAATACTAGTGCTAGCTCAGTTAAACTATTGGGCTCTGTATTGACAGCACGGATTCAAAAAGAATTCAATTAATACAAAACTGTTGTTTAAGACCGGAATCAGAAAATTAGAATCTGTATCTAGTAAGTTGAGGAAAATTGGCTTAATATGAATAATAGAAGAACTTTACATGCAGGGTGTATATTTCATAAAATAATAACTACCATAACCCCTTCTTACCTTTACAGTAAAATAAAATTCCCTGTTAATGTTCATAATTTTAATTTAAGAAATAAGTTCATTTGCATAAAAATCACATGTTTTTCAAAAACCTTTTAAATATAATATTGCAAAACTTATAACTCATTACCTAATAAATTTAGAAGTATGTCATTATGTAATTTCAAAGCACATCTCCGTCATTTCTTGATGGTCAGACAATAATAAATAGGAATTTCGAATCTGGGGTTAAGTGGAGACCAGTGCGTCAACTATATTGACAACACTAAACTTCGCATGTTGGAACACTTTTCTTTTGTTTTGTAGTTAATCTATACAGGGTGTATTTTAATTGAAGGTTTTTGGCTGAATGGTAGATAGTTGGAATATAGTAGAGCAAATTTTCCTTATAGTTTGTTCTTCAAACGAATAGTTTTCGAGAAAATAAATTTTAAAGTTTTATTAAATTTCGAGTCCGGGCCTGTATCACTAACCTGCCTTAAGTGGTACAAATTTAATTTAAAAATGTCATACCCTTTTAGATGTACCTGCCTTTTAAAAATTGTTGTCATATGTCACATAAAAAGGCTAATTTATGGCTGTCTAGGCATTTGTGTTTATATTAAAACAGATGTTGCAAAGAAACATGGCATTTATTTTTTACACCTAACGATAATTGTAATTAGTAATTACATATTGTTATGTTGGTTTTCCAATTCTTCTTTTACCTCAATTAGGTGTAATTAATTCTTTCACGAGTGGTGTCATATTTCTAACGATTTGAAGGTAGATTGGAAATGTAAGAACACATTTAAGGAATTTTTATACAAATCCCGATGACAATAATTTTTGAAAACTGGCAATTCGATAAACAGATCACGGTACATTTGAAAGGGATGCGGTACTTTCCCTTCTGCGAATTCTTAATACGTATTTTATTTAATATTTAAAATATAACTAAAGCTCTTTTTAATGCGGTAGACTTCCAGAAAAATCACATTGCAACCAATTTGGGTTTGTCACTTACTATTTATTGTTAAGAAAATAATATAAAGATTTATGCATTTAGTGAAACCCGTAGTGTTTTTTCACATCTAACTAAGTATCTTCTGAATGAATTAATTATCACGTCACGTTATTAATTATTACGCTGTTTTAATCGATAGAAATGATCGTATTATACCATTATCATACCATTGTTATTTTTAAAATGAACGATCTTGTACGTTTTTAGTAGTTTAATTGCAGCTATGCAAATAATAATTTCGGGATAAGGAATGTCATGTTTTTAATATTTCGTGTTACAGCAACTTTAACTGTTAATTGATTTTATTAAGCTACCGATTTACTTATTACTTCTAACGATGTCCGAGATTAAATACAATTCAAATTCATTATCATTAATAAAAATAACGATTTGCAACCTAATACGGAAATGCAGTAGTTGTAATAACAAAGAAAAACCCTATATATTTAAGTGCTGTCATTGTATAGTCTACTTGCTGACACATTTATGTATTTATTACTACCTATAAACAGTTTAAATAGTAAACATTTTTTTGTTTGAAATAAATTAAATGAATGATCAGCATAGAAATAATACCTTCTCCAGACACCAGAGCCGTCTTTAGTTTGCTTAATTTGCGGGTGCCCAACAAGTGAAAATCTATTTTTGAGATATTGCGGAATTTTCTGCATTTTTGTCTTCTTCCTTTATTCATACGTTACCCAGTAAGCCAAAAATCATTATTTAAAAACACCCTGTATGTAAATTTCTTTGTAGTGTTCAATAAATGACTATTATTATTATATATATAATTGGTTTATTATACAGTGTGGAAATAAAGTAGCGGTTAATTAGGATAACTTCATTAAAATTAATTTTTTGGAAAAAATTCTCGAAGGGGTATAGCGATTGTAATTACTAGACGATATACTGTACCATTTTCAATTTGTTACATCATTTGTTTTTAAAGTTATGACTTCATCGATATTTTTTAAATTACAACTTATATTTTTTATTGTCGATTTCGGTAGTACTTTTTATTCTTTTTTAACTATATACAATTTTCAATATGTTACATTTGAAAAAAATTAAAAAAGCTGCCCTAAACAATAAAATAAATGTTATTTTCTTGTTCTAAAGTAGAATTTACGGTGTCACGCTTAAATATCACAGACGTAATATTATCCGACGAAATATCACGTTTAAAATATCACAAAACAAAATATCATAATAAAAAATATCCCAAGAATAAAATATCATAATAAAAAATATCTCATGAACAAAATATCACATGAGGAGATATAATAATAGTTTTAATAAAATTTTATTTTTAGTAAAAGCTTTTATTTAATAATAATTAATTATTCGATATACGGACCCTTCTGAACCCAGGTAAACCAATGACACTGAGTTGTAGAGGATAACTCAGAGAACAAATAAGAAAATAAAAATAATAAGAAAAACAATGTTAAAATCGCTATTTTGAGGTTAGAATGTTATAATGTTATATTACAGTTAGTAAAAAAGTTGGCTGTATTTACGTGAAAATGGCGTAAAAATGGTGTTTGTGTCATATGACAGGAAGATTTTATAATTTTTACCTGTTTTTATGACGTCTTTTCAACGAAAATCCGTAGCGCTTGGTATTTCCGTATGTATGAATGTACGATCGGGGTCGGTATATCGAATAATTACCTAATAATATTTACTTCCGGGTGTACATGGAAGTTTGCTTTAGGACAACATTATATAGATGTCTCCAATTGTAATTGTTATTATTAATGTAAATTCGAGATTTACATATAGAGAAGCAACAGGTACTGAGGTTCAGGGTTTCAGACAATGCCTCCCATACTGAGGAGCATGGACTGGAACAGGAATCCAAAAGAACCGGAATCGGAACCGGAACCGATTACTTTTATGGAACTGAAACCGGAATTGGAACCCTTACTAAAATTCGTGTTAATGTTAAGAGAACCGGTATTTTTTGGTTCCACATTTAGGTTCTACTGGTAAATAAAAAAAGTAGTTCAATATTCTTCCAACAGCGCTACCATAACCATTTCTTACTAAGTGGATGTTGATACTAGATCCATTTCCACTACTAATTGACCAATAGCAGTGTGTGTGAATTGACTAGAAAAGTGTTACGTCACATTTTATATTGGTAGCCCTGAATATTTCCAAACAAATTTTATCTTGAAAAGAATCTACAATATTAACCACGTTCGGTACTTCACATCTGTTTACTCCAAGAGCTCAGTTTCTATGGTATCCATTGTTGTAAATAATTGTAAGTATAGCACTAGAGTTTCCCGAGTAAAAAGATTTGAAATACCGAAGATATTCATCAATTATCACCTATATTATAAGCAATACTTTAACCTAACATGCATCGACTGTCAGTTATCAAGGTCATATTTGTTTGGAGATATTTGGAACTATATACCAACATAAAATGTGACGTCATTACTTTTGCTTCCGGAACCCTTATGGAACCTAAAAAATCCTGGAACCGGAACCTTAATGTTTAGAAAATTAAAATTGGAATAGGAACCGAAACCTTTATTTCGAATTTTCAAAAACCGGAACTGGAACCGGAACCTATATTTGTAAAAGGTTCCAGTCTCTGCTGAGGAGCCCAAAGTGAGGGTGAAACAATTGTCTAAGGGTGTTTTTTAGGGTGTGAAATTATGTGGCTCTCAATTTGCTGCTATACCCAAGATTTAATTTTATATGTTTAAATAATTTATTTTAAAGCAAAAAGAGAAAATTTTATTTTTAATAAAATATTATAGTATGTATTAATATAATAGGAAATATCACATGAAAAGATATCTTAAAGTTAGTAAGAACTCCTGTGATACTGTATTTAATATCGAGGGATATATTTAATTGCAATGTTAGGTTAGGGTTAAGGAAATATGGTTTGTACACATACTATAATTACAGTTGTAAATAAAAACGTAAATGTAATTATTTGTATCTGAGTATTTAAATGTCAATAGAGGTTTTTTACTGAGTAAAATAAATTATTATTATATTTTAAACATAATAGTGATATTTTGTATTAGGATATTTTTTCATAAGATATTCTGTCCTTAGGATATTTTTGCATGTGATATATTAGCATGTGGTATTTTGACTATGATATTGTCGTGTGATATTATGACTGTGATATTTAGACATGTAACCGAATTTACCTTTAGTAAACTATTTTATTAATAAAAATGGCGCAATTGAGCAAGAAACAACGAATTGAAGTGTTAATGATGATTGGTTATGGCGACAAGATTCGAACACATCAAGAAGTGTGTCAACTTTTTAGAGCAACGTACCCGGATCAATCCATAAGTCAATCAACGGTTAGTAGGATTGAAAATAAATTTCGAGAACATGTCGTTGTAAAGAATCTTCCAAAAAGGGGTCGTCCGGTGACATTAAATGAAGATATACAACTTGAAATTGCTACTAGAAATTGAAAGCAATCCACATGAAACTAGTAGAAGCATTGCTTTGGACCATGACGTAAGCCACACTTCAGATTTAAAATTTGTGAAAGTTCAAAACTTTCACCCATATAATGCAATTGGTTCACGAGTTGGTAGAAGATGACTTTGATCGTAGACAAGAATTCTGTGACCAGATGATGGAAATTTGTCTTCGCGATCCAATGTTTTCCCAGCGTATCTTATTTTCGGATAAGGCAACATTTTCTTTAAACGGTACGGTTAATAAACAGAATTGTAGATATTGGGCTAGAGAAAATACTTATTAGATACAGGAAACTCATACACAACATCCTCAGAAGCTTAATGTATGGGTAAGGATTATTGTCACCAAATCATAGGGCCATTTAACTGTAGAAAGATACCTGCAACTTTTACAGTTGAAACTGATGCCTGCATTAGCTGCATTATTTCCCAATGCAAACAATTCGGAGCTACGAAACAATAGCGTTTGGTTACAACATGATGGCGCTCCGCCTCATTACGCAATTAATGTACAACGCTATTTACACCAAGTTCTCCCAGGAAGGTGGACAGGAAAAAGAGGTCCGATGGAATGGCCGGATAGATCCCCAGATTTAACGTCATTAGACTTTTTTCTATGGGGGTAGTTAAAAAGTAAAGTGTATAAAAATCGACCCAATAATTTAGAAGATCTCAAGCAAAGAATTCGACATGAAATGAGATTAATATTACCTGAAACTCTTCAGAATGTGAGAAATGAAATTCATAATCGCCTTGGGTATTGTCAGGTGGTACAGGGTCGTCACTTTGAACATCTAGTGGAATAAAAACTGATATTTCTGTGCTTATTTTTGTAATTGATGTTATTGTTATTAACTAATTAACATTTTAGACTGTTTTTCTCAACTTTTTTAAACGTAACGCTTTTTATACGGTGACTAGATTAATTTTGCAAATTTAAGGAACTTTTTTATATTCGAACTTTAGGGCAATTTTTCTCAACTTTTTTAAATGTAACATATTGAAAATTCTATACAACTGAAAAGAGAATAAAAAGTACTACCGAAATCGATAATAAAAGATATAGGTTGTCTTTAAAAAAAATATTGATGACGTCATAACTTTAAAAACAAGTTGAAAATGGTACAGTATAGCGTCAAGTAATTAAAAGCGCTATACCCCTTCGAGATTTTTTCCAAAAAATTAGTTTTATCGAATTTATCCGCTACTTTATTTCCACACTGTATATAATTGGTTAGTTTTGAACAATTTCAATAAGTTCATGCAATTTCTTTAAATGTCTCATTGTGCGCTTGGGCTTATAAAAGTGTACAGAATACACCATATTTGAAAAATTTAGTAGGAAACGGAAGTCTTTAACAATCATACTAAGTTGTACTGTATAAATAAGAATCAGTAAACATGTTTTCACTTTTTAAAATACATACCCTATCATTGGTAAACTCCTATGGAATCGAACTGTATACAATTCTTTAAGTTATTTTTAGAAAATGTATATAATATTTATACATCTTATTATTTGTTGTGTAATCTTATTATCCCGATGTATTTCCAGCCTTGCTGGATATCGGGAGTCAAAAAATTTAATAATGTAAATGTAAAAGATATAAAACTGTTTGTGAATATCGCTTGCCTCTTTCAACTCGAAAATATTTATTCAATGTCCTAATTTAAATAGCGAAAGAAAACAATGCTACCATCTATCGTTCTCATAGGGAATTATTTTAATTAAAAGATCAAAGCAAATAGTCTTGAAGGCTGCAATAGTGCCAACTTTAACTCCCCTTCTGCTAAAATTGCTTCATGCAAAAGAGGAAAAACGCATAAAAAACGGAAATTTTAATTATTATAGACGAACAATAATAATAAAGTAAACAATACCTTAATAATAGCTACTACATTATTATTATAATTTTTATAAATGCAGATTTTGTCTATAACCTACAGTGAGGTTAATAATGATAACTACTAAACCAGTCATATACCTAATAATAATTATATCATTTTATTACAATAAACTGATACATAAAGAATATTTTCTTTCATAGAGATGCGCATGCGCTTTAAGGGCAAAACAAATTGAAATAAAAATATTAGCACTAAAATAGTTTAAATGGCAATATGGGATAATACTAGTAAAAAAATAAATTAATAAATAGATACACTAGTTATAATATAGACTAGTTCAGTTAGATGATGTAGAGTGTCGGATAGCAGTATTTGCGTTTGAAATTCTGTTATGCAACACTCGGCATCATTTAACAGAAATTTTCATAACTCCCTTATTATTTGAGTATCTGATTCGTTTAGATGCCAGATTGAAGCTAGTTTTTGATCTTTTAGAGTATATCAAGAAACGTTTAAAGATATTGCACAGTAAAAAAGTAGCAGGCCCTAAAGGCAAACTTCTTCCAAATTTTTTTTTCTAAAACTACAAAAAACACCCTTTTTATTTTTTGACTATAAGTATATGCTAAGATGATAATATTAAAAAAGATTCAAAGGGGTGACAATTGTAACACAGGAGCAATGTCAAGATTTGTAAAGACACTAAGATTTGCGTTCGGAGCCTGCTACTTTTCTACTGTGCAATATCTTTAAACGTTTCTTGATATACTCTAAAAGATCCAAAAACTAGCTTCAATCTGGCATCTGAAGGAATCAGATAACACAAATAATAAGGGAGTTATGACAATTTCTGTTAAATGATGCCGAGTGTTGTGCCATAGCAGAATTTCAAATGCAAATACTGCTACCCGACACTCTGCATCATCTAACTGAACTAGTCTATACTATAGACTATTGTATCTATTTATTAATTTATTTTTTTTGCTAATATTATTCCATATTGCCATTTAAACTATTTTAGTGCTATTTTTATTTGAATTTGTTCTGCCCTTAAAGCGCATGCCCATCTCTATGCAATAAAAATACTCTCTATGTATCAGTTTATTTTAATAAAATGATATAATTATTATTAGGTATATTACTGGTTTAGTAGTTATCTTTATCAACCTCAGTGTAGGTTATAGACAAAATCTGCATTTATAAAAATTATAATAATAATGTAGTAGCTATTATTAAGATATTGTTTACTTTATTATTATTGTTCGGCTATAATAATTACAATTTCCGCTTTTTTATGCGTTTTTCCTCTTTTGCGTGAAGCAATTTTAGCAGAAGGGGAGTTAAAGTTGACACTACTGCAGCCTTCAAAACTATTTGCTTTGATCTTTTAATTAAAATGATTCCCTATGAAAACGATAGATGGTAGGATTGTTTTCTTTCGCTATTAATGTAAATTAGGGCATTGAATAAATATTTTCGAGTTGAAATAGGCAAGAGATGTCCACAAAAAATATTATATATTTTACACTATTAATTTTTTTGACTCCCGATATCCAGCTACGCTGGAAATACATCGGGATAATAAGATTACACAATAAATAATAAGATGTATTAATATTACATACATTTTCTAAAAGTAGCTAAAAAGTATATACAGTTCGATTCCATAGGAGTTTACCAATGATAGAGTATGTATTTTAAAAAGTGAAAACATGTTTACTGATTCTTATTTATGCTAAGACTAAATATGATCGATAAAGACTTCCGTTTCCCACTAAGTTTTTCAAATATAGTGTATTTTGTACACTTTTATAAGCCCAAGCGCACAATGAGACAATTAAAAAAATTGCATGAACTTATTGAAATTGTTCAAAACTAACCAATTATATATAATAATAATAATAAAGTCATTTATTGAACACTATAAAGAAATACACATACAGGGTGTTTTCTAAATAATGGTTTTTGGATTAAAATGGGTAACATATGAATAAAGGAAAAAGGCAAAAATGCAGAAAATCCCGCACTATCTCAAAAATAGATTTTCACTAAAAATTGTTGGGAACCCGGAAAATTGAGCAAACTGAACGACCTGGTGCTTGGAGGAGGTATTATTTCTATGCTGATCATTCATTGAATTTATTTCAAACAGGCGTGTGCTGGGTCAATTTTAGGTCCCGGGAAAATATTGCCTTAGAGGGCCCCACCTCTCCACATCGGTTAGTTTTTTAAGAATAATTTATTTATTTAGATTAATTATTAGATATTTTAAACTAATCAAGGCATTTAATAAGTTTATTAGTTACTAAATACTAGGAGCGCAAAGGTCCATCACCCTAGAGTCACTACATCTAGTTACCTAGGTCGCGCTGGAAGAAGCACGAAATTGTCCACTATTTGTATCTGATTGTATTTAAATCCACGTTTAATTTAAAAGGTTTTTTCTTATTCTGAAAGTTCAAACCTCTAATATGTCAAATACGTAAACCGTGGTTTTAATTTGTCCATTATTAAAAATCACCTTTCGCTGCCCCAATTTGGCGGCATTTTGCGGTACTCTGATCGAACAGCGCGGCCTAAGTGACTAGATGTAGTGACTCTACATCACCCTATCTGAAGATGCTCTCATTTTTCCAAATGACGTCTTATGTCATCGCGACTTTGACATTTGTGAAGTAAACAGAATCAGAATACACGTAAACAAACCGTGAATCACTGTACTGTAATGATCACCGGTGCTTTGGATATTATTGGTTATTATTACAATTACTGCATTTCCGTATTAGGTTGCAAATCGTTATTCTTATTAATGATAATGAATTTGAATTGTATTTAATTTCGGACATCGTTAGCAATAATAAGTAAATCGGTAGCTTAATAAAATCAATTAACAGTTAAAATTGATATAGAACGAAATATTAAAAACGTGACATGTCCTTTTCAGAAATTATCATTTGCATAGCTGCAATTAAACTACTAAAAATGTACAAGATCGTTCATTTTAAAAATAACGAAGGTATGGTAATGGTATAATACGATCATTTCTATCGATTAAAACCGCGTAATAATTAATGACGTGACGTAATAATTAATTCATTCAAAAAGATACTTAGTTAGGTGTAAAAAACACTACAGGTTTTACTAAATGCATAAACTTTTATTTTATTTTCTTAACAATAAATAGTAAGTGATAAAACCCAAATTGGTTGCTATATGATTTTTCTGAAAGTCTACCGCATTGAAAGGAACTTTAGTTATATTTTAAATATTAAACAAAATACGTATTAAGAATTCGCAGAAGGGAAAGTACCGCATCCTTTCAAATGTACCGTGATCTGTTTATCGAATTACCAGTTTTCAGAAATTATTGTCATCTGGAGTTGTATAAAAGTTTCTTAAATGTGTTCTTACATTTCTAATCTACCTTCAAATCGTTGGGAATATGACACCATTCGTGTAAGAATTAATTACACCCAATTGCGGTAAAAGACGAATTGAAAAACCAACATAACAACATGTAATTACTAATTACCATTAGGTAAGTAAATGTCATGTTTCTTTGCAACATCTGTTTTAATATAAACACAAATGCGTAGTTAAGGTTTTTAGATCGGGCCATATTTCTAAAAAGTATTTATTTACTCAGTAATAACTTCCGACTACATTTACGTTTAACCATGCAGACAGCCATAAATTAACTTTTTTATGTGACATAGAACAATTTTTAAAAGGCAGATACATCTAAAAGGGTATCACATTTTTAACTTAAATTTGTACAACTTAAGGCAGGTTAGTGTTACAGACCAGGACTCGAAATTTAATAAAACTTTCAAATTCATTTTCTCGAAAACTATTCGTTTGTAGAACAAACTTTATAAGGAAAACTTGTTCTACTATATTCCAACTATCTACCATTCAGCCAAAAACCTTCAATTAAAATACACCCTGTATAGATTATCTACAAAACAAATGAAAAGTGTTCCAAGGGGCAAAGTTCAGTGTTGTCGACATAGTTGACGCACTGGTCTCCACTTAACCCCAGATTCGAAATTCCTATTTATTGTTGTCTGCCCATCAAGAAATGACGGAGATGTGCTTTGAAATTACATAATGACATATTTTTAAATTTATCAGGTAGTGAGTTATAGGTTTTTACAATATTATATTTAAAAGGTTTTTTTAAAAGTATGTGATTTATGCAAAGGCTTTAGCTGTAGAAACAATTGTCTGGTAGAATAAAGTAAATTTGTGAAACCTTTTATAATCGTTTTTATTTATTTCATAATGTAATAATGATATTTGCCGTTTCGTCGGTCGGTAACCAGAGGCATTTGCTTCTGTCCTTGCATTTCCAAAAAAAAGTGTAAGGCTTGTAATTTATACACAATGTAATCTCCATAATAAGTGAATTTGAAGTACTTCTAAAGACTTTTGTACTGCACTTCGAAACAATCTTTCGAACAGTTTTGTAGCTAATTTCCCTATGTGATATAACTTCCTCTGGTGGTTCACCTAATGTTGAAATAAGGATAACCTGAGCTACTTTGCATTGGGGTGGAAACTAGCCAGTTCTCAAGATTGTATTTAATATGTTTTTTATTTATTAACAAGCTTTCGTTGGTAGTTTCATGATAAACAAAGTACTCGCATCAACTTATTTTCTAGGTGATAATGGTGGCGGGCAGGGCATGAATACATTTGATAGGTACTTTGCAAAAGTTTCTGCTTTCTTCTTGTCTTCTCTTACCCAGGTTATGTTTTCTGATATGTGAAATAGTTGCTTGCACGTATTATTTAAAGATTCTGGTAACTGGCTTGGCTTGATACTTAGTTAACAAGTTATTCCTGTATAGCATTATTTCCCTTGTTTATTGAGCATTATTCTGGGGATTTCTGATATACAACCTGTTCGCAGTTATCGCCGCACCATTGCTATCTCCGTTATTGTTAAAGCTACGAAGTCCATTGTAGAAATGGATAAACAGCGACATTATAAAAACAAGTTTATGTTCATTACCTCTTTAAAATGAAAAATAAAGTTATGGTCATTGTTTGTTATTTCTTATCTAATTTATTATGTTAAAGGTGATGAAAAAATGACAAAAGTTGTTGAACCCAAGCTGAAACATTTATTAGACAGTAGTAAATAATGACACAATAAATATTAATGAATAATATAAAACAATCTAAAATAAATAATTACAGAGTAATTAAATGTCATTCTTTTATAATAGATTATAATAGCTTGCTCGATACATCTTCTAGTTCGGATTTTAACATGACGCACCGCTTTTAAAATTGTCCTACCATTAATATTATTAATAATGTGGGTAATTCTGTTTTGTAACTCATTTAAATCGCAAACTTCATCTTTATGGTATCCCCAAAAATAAAAATCAAGAGGCGTTATATCAGGAGGCCACAGTATGGGTCCTTCCTTGTTCTGTTCTGTAATGTTCTGTAAAATTAATGTCACCAAACTTTACTAATATTTTTTGGTACGTTAAAGAGCGTTTTCTAACAAGCTAAAAGGTGTAAGCCAAAGAAATATTTGGATATTTTAAAATCTGAGGATTGTAATGATAACATAAATTTTGTTTAAAAAATAAAACTCCTTCTATTTTGGCCAATATTTTTTAAGTAATTATTCAAAACTACTTAATGAATATGAACAATCAAATTCATGACATCACAATCACAATCAATTACAATCAAAACAATCAATAAACGAAAATTAATAAATAAATTCAGTATTAGTCATCAATGTATTAAATAAATTTGATAATCGGTGCACTTTGTACGAACGATGGTTTCCGGAGAAGAGCAAACAGACTCCCATCTCCCACTACTTGTTCATGGCCTGTGTTACAGTGGGCATTGTATAAGGGGAATACATACTTACCTGCTAGTCATCAAGAAAAGTACTATTCAATTATATTCAAAGAGGAATTACATTTAGAATTTCCCACCATTTCTATAGGTAAAACTGTAAAAACGAGTTAGGAGAATTATGTTAAACCTACGATGTGGTTTTTCTCAATAATTATTATTCAGTTTTAATAATAAAATTTTAAAAATACTAATATGAAGTCTTGGGGAGTGCTTTTTTCCCAATGGCACCCCCCTAAATACGCCACTAAATTATTCATAAATTATGATTTCTTCAGTTCGCTTCACCTGTTCGCAAACTCAGGAGCCGCCACTGATACACTGTTACGTCATTAAATACTGATTTTATTTGCATTTGATACTTTCAGTAAAGTTTTAAAGAAGATACAGGGTGCGAAAGGATAATTATATATCGGTAGAAATGTAGATGAATTATTGTATTTTAATGTGGATGGCGAGCCGTTAGGCAAAGAGACGCGGCGAATATTTAAAAGAAATCTGTCAAACAACAGCAATCTGAGCAATAAAATACAAAAAAACCTATAAATCTCCTAGGCTATTACCTATTCCGTATAAACCGTGAGAAGTCTTGACTTTTTTCCTCCTAGATGTGTAATCTGGCCCACTGTGCAATGTGTTAAAATATTGACGACTGGGTGGATTGCAGTCAGGGAATAAACTTATGTAATGTTGAAGAGCACTCTTCTTCCAACATATCACATTTATCTTAGTGCGTAAATGGCATTTTATAACAACAAACAAAAAAATTAAATAGACTCTACAACAATCATTCATAGCTATAGCAGATAACCTGAACAATGTATTAGATGAAAAATATGAATAGCGTCCTATAACTTCTTCATTTTTCATTTTAAAGAAGTAATGAACATAAACTTGTGTATTTATAATATCCCTGCCCATCTATTTCTATAGAAATATACAGCGTGTCCCATTTAAAAAATGTTACTTTTGAGAATAACTCGAAAACACAACGTTCAATTGTTTTTGGTCTTCCGACTTCGTAACTCCAATAATAACGGAAATAGCAATGGTGCGTCGATAACTGCGAACAGCCTGTTTACCCAGTTTCACCTCAGTCTTTTCTTGTCACGTACGGCATTTCTAGCTTCTTTAGATCAGTTTTGCATTTTTGGAGTTTCATATGTTAGCTTCTTAGGCCGCATATTGAATAGTGTCCACTTAGTTCGCTTACCCTTTACGGATGAACTGAGTGCTTATTGTTATTGAAATCCTCAGCCCGAAGATAATGAGGTCTTGAATGAGGCAATAAAAAGTAACTCCTCAGAAGTAAGATTAATAACGGGACATAGTTATTTATTTCACATCCTTTATGTAAATTATTGTTATTGCATAAGTGTAAAAACTAGGATATAACCTACAGTTCAAGACAAGTAACAAATAAAACTAAAAAGCTAGATTAAAGGAAAAACTAACACAATTAATCAAAATGATGTATGTATAGTAGTAAACAGAATCTACCTGTACATAGTAGATAATAATGACAATGATGTCCGAAGCAAAAACAGTGTTGACTTTTTCAACTTACAAATTTTAACTTTTATTATTCATACATCATAGAAAAAGGAATGTATTACGTAGTTAATTCAACAAGTTGGAAGATTTCTCCAAGCTAGTAACGGAACATCTATGATAAACAAGAATTCCCAGGTAACCTGAACGAAAGGAAAAGTAGTTTGCTGCTGCGGCTGTTATAATAACAGGCTTGTTTGTTGGAATCTAAAAGTTGTTGCCTACCATACGGTTCACAATTGAAAAAGAAATTGAAATTGCTAAAGCTATTTATCATTTCATTTTTAAAGAATTGCGATAGTGTATTATAAGGATATGTATATCCGTAGTCGTTTTGATATTTATTTTTTCTTGTGCTTCATAGGTGTATGAATAGCATTACCGTTCTTTTCTTTGTTCGAATTAAGGTTTATATGAAAGTATTTAAACAAAAACTTTTAATTAACATGAAGTAAATTAATAGATTATTTAATTAATCGATATACTTGTTCCTCCATTACCTCTGTGTGCTACTTTGGTATGACGTAGTAGCTGTAACACTTCTTAAGAAAAACCCAATTTATTAGAGAATATCGTTTGTATATCAATAGTATACTTAAATGGTTTAGACAAGCTATTTAGATTAGTAGATCTATCTTTTTGATTTTATGATTCTATTGTTCTATAAGTACTGGACTGCATTGTTAAATCATCGTAAAAGAGATACTACTATAAGTGCTTACGAATTTATTACTAGTTGATGAAACAATTGCTACAATACTATCGAGTAGTGCACATACATATAGTACTTTGAATTATTAGTTTTACTAAAAACATTACATGGATGGCTTTCTCTTAATAATTCACTAGCACCTGCCCACCTGTCAAATCTAAGCAATTCTAATTATGAGAGATATACACAAAATCCTTGTAATAGAAAACGTTTCTACTGAGAATTCTTGAAATTGTTTTGAATTTTGCAGTACATGCCTGATTCTGCGAGCCATGCCTTAGTTGGCGTAATTCAGTGCTATTAAATTAAAATAATCATCTCAAAGCATTGCATTTACTTTATGTTTATGCAATCAACAATACACAAACGCTCAAAATGCGATAGCCGTTTAACCTCTTCGAGGATAATTTAACACTAATGAGTGTTAGTAAAAATATTCATGATCTTGCCATTAACTTTGATGACCTGTAACTTGATCCAGAATTTTCTTGGACCAAACAAGAAAATACGAGTCCTTTTATTTGTGACAAACATTAACATACTTAAATTTCATCAAAATTGGTGACTTTGACCGGCACCACCTGTCTGGTTTTAGATGGAATGGGGTAATGATGTACTTTTTATAACAAACCACGTCCGTTCGTGGTAAAATGTCAATGTACTTGCAAGAACTAACCAATTTAACCTAATGCTTTTACTTGGTTATTTTCAAATGAAGTATAGAGTACACTAGGGAAACCTCGTCAAAACATGAGGGTCAAAGGTTAATTTATTGACGGATCTCCTTATATACAACGTTCGTTGTATGATTACAATACTTCGGGTTTCCAAGAGTGATTATTTAATATTAATATTTGTTTAATAAACGCAATGGAACAAAAACAGTTGAAAATACTAAGCTTATCATTCTCAGACGAACTCTTGAACGCGTTATTTAGCAAACACCTCCGACTTACCCTCCCTTAGTTACCTCCGTCATACTCCTTCTCCGGCTTACCGCCCCAACTTATCTTTTCCTCAGACTTACCTACCCTCTTCCGGCTTACCCTCCCCCCGACTTATCTCCATCTCTGACTTACTCTCTCCAGCTAACTTCCCCTCAGACTCTTCCCCCGACTTACCAACCCATTCTTACCATAAAATTCTATGTATATTGAATTCATATATTACATGCTTAATATAGCAGATTTCTAGACTTTGTCGGTGAATTTCTCCATGTCCTTAAGAAATAACATATTTATTAGTTCTTAGACATTCTTATGCAACTTTTTCATCAAATATCTCAATCTGTAGTCAAAGTTTGAAAATTTTGAAATTCGTGAATATGCTCCACATACTAGAAAATTCGACTGAGAATTGTTGGTGGCAGTAAGCAGGTATAGGGAGAATGTTTAGTTCAAAAACGTGACGAAGCAAGCACTGTAAGTGGACAGTCGGCTTTGGGCATATTGAAATGCATCGATTACAAATAATGCTAAATTAAAAATAGAAATAATTAAAAATTACAATACTAAAACTCCACCGACTACAAAAAAGAACGGATAGAAGTGAACATAAATAGTAGTGTAGTTAAATATACTATAGTGTTGACTAATCTACAGAGTCAAAACTTTAATATAAAGAAGAATAAAGTAAATCGGTCTTGTAGAACTCGTAGAAGCAGTGGAACAAAAATGAGCCGTGTTTTAAATATATAGATTAGTAAATAATAATTGACCTATACAATAAAGTTCAATATGGCCGGTGTATATGCTATGGAAAGACATAAGATTTCCATAATCTAAAGCATTGTAATGGGAACAAGATAAGTTTGATCGCCAATAATGAAATCTTTATAATAATCGCCCCAGTCATTTACAACTTTTGCAAAAATTTGCAAACGTATCTTGCGATGATTTTTTTGTCCAAACAATAAATGAAACAGCTATAAATAAATAACTTCCATCAGACTATCACCTAATATTTGCACAATTCTCCGCTTTCTATGATTTTCAACTATGCAGGTTTGTTGCAGCAAACATTTATAATCGTAAACAGTTCCAAAAGTTAACAACGCTGGGAAATGAGAGGGTGTTGCAAGTGGGTGATCGTTGTCGTGCGTATCCAAATGAAGCATTTAGATTTAGCTATTTAAAAAATAAAACTTATGGAAATACAGGTATATAAGTAGCGCTGACTAATATACACACCAAAAGCTTCAATATAAAAAAAGAATCACGTAAATCGGCCCAGTAGAACTCTCAAACTAACTGGAACAAAAATGAGCCTTGTGTTTTAAATATCTAGTGATTATAAACCCTCGGTATCTCAGTTGCTGTGAAATTTAAAACGTGTGTTTTATTATTCCACGACAATATCTTTTTGAATGTCAAATAAATTATATTAATTGTCAATGTCAGTATAGCGTGCTAGCATACTATATAAAGTACCTACGTTCTATTTTTCACAGCAACCGAGATGTCGACAGTTTATAATTACTCGATATATAGATTGCATTTTAATTTAATAGTACTGAATGCTACGTTGCAAGTAATATATTTCAATGTTATTTAACTAGATATGACAGAGCGATGATGTCAACAAAAATATCAAAGAACAACGTTAACATTTAAAGGCATATCAAGAGTCAGCTTAACTGTGCGGTATATGTATATGTAAATTTGAAAGGCCTGTTTGGGAAAATCAATAAAATACAATAAACTAGTACATTAAACGTTATTCGCAAAGAAAATACTGGTACAAAAACCATTTATGAAATATGGAGAAAACACACAATCATATTATCCAGTAAAAAACTGGCCAAGGCCAAGACTGTTTAGATAGGGTCGATAATCAATTCAAGCTATTCAAAGTGAAGGCAAATAGGCACAGGAAGAAGGTATGATATATCTTAAGTAAGTGTTCTAAAGATACTATATGAAAATCTGAGTAGGCAAAGAGTCTGATAGATGGAGATCCAGATTGGCAACACCTGATTCTAGGTTAAATTATGTCTGAAAGAAATAATTGAGTAATTTTTGATAACCTTTTCAAATAGGAAAGTTTTAAGTTTTGAAGGTTTGGTACCATTGATTCCGGCTAAAATTGGCAGGATTGTGGATGCCTACGAGCAAAATTGTCTTAAAGCAAAATGATCTCATGGACTTACCCAATAGTGTGCCCCGTTTTAAACAAAAATATTTCAAAGTAAAATATTAAAATGTTTAGTAAAACACAGTTAATAAATAACTAATTATATTTATTAATAAAGGATATAGATTATTTCTCAAGGAAAATAGAAATGGGCAATTGTTTACCACAATTTCGATGTCCGCTATCGTAAAAACTCTAAAATGCAACTGCAAGGGATTAATATCTAAAATTCCTATACAATCACCACCGTTCAGGTTTAGTTTTATTAATCAGCAGTATAGTTTATTTTAAAGATACACGAGTTTTGCGTTATGGATTCTTAGAATATTAATGAGATATATTTTGTAACACAATAATATCATATGAATTGTTTTCTACATATGAAAATGACGTGCACTCCATCAGATCAGAAAGTCAGCCCTGCCTATGAGATGTCCTTATTGGCAAAGCTCTGTATTTCATGACTCTCCCGTGGCCTGTGCTGTCCTCTCCAGAAAAACTGCCAAATTGGGGAATGATATTTTCTGAAATGTGTCAATCAAATTGAGCCGGGTTTTTCCTTTTACTCTGTAGATCAAAACGAGATAATCTTTTCTTCTCATCCGGATGAGATGATGATCGGGATGAAAGTACTTTCGGTTCTCGTTGTTATGACAGGTAAATTTTTTTTATGGTGGTGCCTGTGGTGGCAAGAACAAGACCCATTTATATTTAACACGAAATATCATTAAAGTGCATACTACCATTACTTATAAAAGAATACTATTTACACCCTAGTCTATTAAAACTTTGAAAGATCTAAATAATAGAACAAAATTATGGCACGCTTGTGCTATTTATATACAGAAAATATATTACTTCCTACTCGTGAAGTGCGTTTCTTTATTTTAAGTAGTCATATAACACAAACATTAATAAATTATAACAGATACGTCGCTGTCACGAAGGTACATGTTACACTATTTTAACTAACAGTGAAACAAAATAAATTAGAAATTTTAAACAGAATAAAATAATTAACTTACTAATTTTGTATAATTGTATGTTATGTTATGAGAAACTAACGGAACAAATAATAAGAAATAAAAATAAACAAACAAATAGTCATAGAGAATCTAGCGACAATATAAATTAGACACATCCTTCCATTGATGTATTCATGTTCCTATTGTTTAAAGTGAACAGGAAACAACCAAAGAAATATTTGTATATAAGCGATATTTCTCAAAACCAGTAAATGAAGATACGATTGAAGAGGATAAGAAGATATATTCTGTAAGAATTTGTTTCGACTTCAAATGAACACGACTACACGAGCCGAACCCTAATCCACGACGTTTTTGAAGATATTCTCACATCAAAGAAATAATCGAAGCGTAAATGTTTATTTATTTAGCAATTACTGAATCATCTCCAGTGTAAATGACTTGAGTTGTTTTGAACATGTGATACGAGTATTTTTAGGATTTAAATTCAACAACATCTAGAGCAGCGCTTCCCAACCTTTTTCGTTCGCGGACCGCCAAACAACGTAGCATTTGCTTGCGGACCAGCAAGGTAAAAAATTTATTTACCTTTTCCGGCAAAAGCTATTGTGGTACTGCGATGGCAAAGATTTTCTGTTGCCTCTGCCTAAACAGTTTACCGGAGACGATCGAGACTTCAAATATGAGACAGAAACTACCCAACCCATCGACATATAAAAAACGGTCCGGATCGAAGAAGGTTTTGCGGCCCCGCAAAATTGGACTTTGATCGTTTGCGTTAATCAGGGACGCAAGACGAAAATTCTTTCGGTTCCGGTATGCCTAGACCCGTGCTCGCCAAACCCGCTTAAAAATTATAAATTTACCGGCCCCGTATATATTTACTCAGAGTTTACTCTTCGTCAACTGCGATAAACCATTCGACCCTACTTTAGCTCCAGGATAACACAAATTAAAAAATTCTTTCATTATCATTTTGAAAAATACTGTTATTTCTTTGCGGACCGACAAAGATTTCCGACAGACCTGTATTAGTCCACGGACCGGCGGTTGGGAAACGTTGATCTAGAGTACCAATACCATACAGTACCAAAGACTTCGTTGAAGAGACCTATGAGCGTTGATTTCTTGTAGGGAGAACGAAACTTTCCATATTAGTCCCAACGCACTCGATTTATTTATCATCTAGCCTTTTCGGATTTTTTCGTAATGTAATAATCAGTATTTCAATAGTAATAAGAATCATGGCATAACTCCAAAATTCTCTGTGGTAGTGAAGACCGGATTTGTAATACATCTATTAAGACTATTAGATATGATTTTCCATGTAGTAAACAACGAATAACTACATATAAGATATGGATATGTGATCTCTTAGCTAAACACAGAAAAGGATATATACATTTTTCCAGGGAGAAGGCGACATTATTCAAGGCAAGAATATAGAAAATATGAGGGGAGGGGAGTCACTCCGTTTCTTTAAATTCGTCTCAGACCACTCATTTTATTAATTTATTAATTTATCGTTGGTTTAACTGACATCTATCTGTCATTTAATTGGACTCTTTTTCTGTTTTTATTGTATCAGCCGACCAAGCGTTACTGAAAGTTCATTTTCTATTTATATAGAAATAGTATAGTTGAATAAATAGCACGTCTTGTTAAAAATCTGAATCTTTTGAGATTGAAATTAACATCCCTTTCTTCCAACAACGGGAAGCGGGGAAAGAGTAGCTTCAGTGTCTAAGGATAAACCAATTCCAATCTTTTCGTTATCTTTACTAGCTACAGCGGACTATACAAAAGTTCCAGTTCAGCGGGTTCAAACAGAAATACACAATTTTCTACTTTCAAATACCTCGCTCGAAACCAGACTTTTTTATCTTATGTGTATTTGAATGTTATAGTAGGAGTGAGTATACCAACATTAATTCGAAGCTATATTTCATTTTGTGATAAGAAAGAATTAGAGATTTTTAAGGCTAAATGATTCCTGTCTATGATGAAACTAAGTATCGCGTGAGTAGGTATGGCAGCGCATGGCATAATCCCCACTCTTCCTACTTTTGGCCACGCCTGCTGCTCTCTGATTGGTTATCCCCTCTCCTGTAGACACGCCTACTGTTCTCTCATTGGTCGACGGCCATTTTGGATGACACGCCTACTGTTCTCTCATTGGCTGACAGCCATTTTGAAAACACCTACTGCGTTCTGATTGGACGATCGCCATTTTGAAAACGCCTACTGCTCTCTGATTGGACGATCGCCATTTTACCCTTTCACGCCTCTACGGGAATCTGTATTACCAACAACCTGTGTACTACTACTAGAGGGCGTCATGCAAGAATCTATATTACCGGTAATATGTGTACTGTCAATAGAGGGCTTCATGAAGAAAACTGTATTACTCTCTCTCATCTCTCATGCTCATCGTTCTCCCTCTCTCATTCTCTCTATCCTTCTCTCTCTCTTCTTATCGGTCTTTCCTTCTCTCGCTCTCACGTTCTCTCACTCTCTCCTTCTTGCTCTCTCCTTCTCACTACTAATACCTATTGACTACCTTTCTCTCTCTCTCCTTCTCACTCACTCTCTTGCTCTCTCCTCTCTCTCTCTCTCTCGCTCTCACTTTCTCTCACTCTCTCCTTCTTGCTCTCTCCTTCTCACTACTAATACCTACAAGTTATTGACTACCTTTCTCTCTCTCCTTCTCACTCACTCTCTCCTGCTTGCTCTCTCCTTCTCTCTATCTCTCTCTCACTCTCTTGCTCTCTCCTTCTTGTTCTCTCCTTATCACCTATTAGAGGACGCATTAAAGAGCCTTCTCATGAAGAAATCTGTATTACCGATTACGGACGTTCTGCTAATTGTTAATATAGAGGGAGCCAAGGTTTATCATTTTATATTAATAAATTTACCGATTTCTTAAAATAATTATCGTCATTAATACTTTATTACATATAATAATTTAAGATAATTAATTCAGCATTAAAAATCTAAATTCAGCTTTTAACGCAAATCACGGACCTACGTGATATAAACGAACCGCCAGTTTTCTATCTATCTCTACCATTATATAAACTGTATACCTTTTAAAATTTTAATTAATTAGCTACATTTTTCTCTTTCACAACCGATCAATGAAACGACATAGTTCTAAAAGATGAAGCCATGAAGGGATCTGTATTGCCGACAAAATATGAACTGCCAACAGTAGGCGTCATGAAGGAATCTGTATTAACCGCATGTAGAGGACGCAAAGAAGAGATCTGTGTTATCGATGCTAATAGAGGTCATGATTGTAAAAAAAATCTGTATTATCACCTAACAATTTACGGATATTTGCTAATAGATGTCGAGTTAGTATGAATACTGCTACATTAGATCATAACACAACTATGTACCCTACGAATATATAAAAGTTCATTTACGCAAATTAATTAAATTCCTATTTTATGATACTGTATAATTTATGAAACACGTTCTGGTTGATTCGGTCATCTTTTATCCCGACTACTACTCGGCGCTCATCTTGAAACCCCTACTCCTAGCGTTTAATGTCTTGTGTACCTTTGTTATCTCTCTTTCTTTCTCGCTACTATTACCTACAAGTTCTGCTGCTACCTTTCTCTCTCTCACGCACACACTGTAGTCTTTCTACCTTTTCTAGAACAAATAATAATGCCAGATAGGAATTAAATTATGTTTCTACTTTTCGTGTACTCTCTTTCTCTCTCTCTCTCTCTCTCTCTCTCGCAGATAAAGATATACCTTTTATATAGTCGCCCTTCTCCCTTAATCATGCTAGTAAATGAGACATCAATGTTTAAATATATTATTTATTTAGCTATCTCTCTCTCCAACTCTCTCTCTCTCTCTCTCACTCTCTCTCTCTCGGTAACTTCTTTTGTATATATCCCTCTCTATTCTAGTAACTTTGGCTATCGACAGGGATCGAAGCCCGTCACGCGGTTTCAATTAACCCAACAGATGTCCTTACAACGACGACGACGACAGCCCGATAAAACGTTTAAAATTTTGAATTTGTCATTTTTGAAGTCACCATCATGAATTTCCCGCCCTTGAATTTTATAGTTCACATCAGACTAACCACGTGATCAAGACCGCTGTATTCTAATGAAACTTTCTACCTAAAGAGATCATTAAATTTAAAGAAACCGACAATCCTTGATACAACTGCGAGGTTTGCAGGCTCGTCTAACCATCATATCTATGTCAGTAGCTACCCTTCGTGAAGGGCTTTCCGATCTCCATGTTAAGAAAATTACGTTAATAAATACACAGGCTCTTGAATCACGTTCAGGGATCGGAATGGTTTCTAACACTAATATGTATTAGTATCAACGGCTGAATTAACTATTTAAAAAGAGAAAAACTAGTTCTAATGCAGAAAATATATATAGACTTACCATTTAGGCATTGTATGACTTTTAAATTAAAACGGGTAACAACATCTTAACCACCTCACCTCACCAAGAAGGAATATACACTAATCATCTTTTAAATTTTAAAACCGGTCATTATTAACACAACTATATGATATAACGTACCGCGATAAACTGAACTCAAATATCTGGGCCTTGACGACAAAAAAAAGGGGGAAACAAACACCTGAGGCTATGCCTGCATTTTTTAAAAAAAGCATGATTTGACCTGTAAATCTCTAGAACTTTTGCGGTTTTATACCTGCTTCGAACCCCAAAACAGGTAATTTTAATGGTTCTTTCTGTAAAAAATTCTCCCTTTTAACGTAATTGTTCCAATGCTTTGCCGTCGTCAATATAATTTTTTCAAACTTCTTTAAAGTATTTTACTGTAATAAATATCATCTTAAAACTCTGTCTACCTGAGAAAACCTATTCAAAAGAGAAAAACTAGTTCTAATGTAGAAAATGTATAGACTTACCCTTGGCGCCTTGTATCATTTTAAATTAAAAACGGAAAAACAATAAATATTTACACTTTTAACCACCTCTCACCAAGAAGGAATATGCAGTATAAACACACACTTTTGAAATTTAAAACCAGTTATTATTAATCTTTCAAACCACTGTTATATACCACACGCATACAGCGTATCGAAAGGGACTGACGTGAAAAATCTTATTTCAAATATTTAGCTCTCTCTACGACAAAAGGGAAACATTTCATTGGTCGCTTAAAATATATTGCCTTAGGCTATATGCATTCTTTTAGATATTTCGAGGGTGAAAACAAGATTCTACCTGCCCCGTTGCCGTCATCGCTAGAAATATGCGGTTTTATCAGATGAGGGATCTCTCTACCTGCCCCGAACCCAAACCAGGTATAATTGCTTTTCCCTTTTTTTTAATTTTGAATGGTTCTTTTCTGTAAAAATATTATCTTAAATCTTTTTCTACCTGAGAAAAATATTACATTTAATTTATATTAAAATCACCATCAAATGACATCAAAATGCTGCAATTTGCAAAGCTGCCCGCTGACATCATCGCTAGAAATATGCATCAGTAAGGGAGATCGAAATCAGCGCGTTTTTACCTGTTCCACAGCCCTAACGAATTTATAAAACAGAGAATGAATTGAATTTTGTATCATCTAAGTCAGGTATATATATATATATATATATATATATATATATATATATATATATATATATATATAATATATATATATATATATATATATATATATATATATATATATATATATGTATATATATATATATATATATATATATAAAATATAATTCTTTTTCTTGAACCTATTTAATACATAAATATTTCGAAGTTTCTTGGTTATAAGGTTCTAAATTAATTTTGAATAAATTAATTTCAAATAAAAATTAATATGAGAGAGATGTAGGCATTCCAAGCAAATACTCTCAGACAATTGTTTCATCTTTAACCTAAGACTCATCAGTGAGAGAGGCAATGCTTAAACTACCCACATCTCTCTCTCCTACAATTTCCGCTTATATATGAAGCTGGAAATAACATTAGTCTCGAGAAATACCGGTAGTCACACCTATGGTATTGTAATAACAAAAAGATGTAAAAATTATAGCAGTTTTCAACCTTGCTAAACAATATAAAATATAATTCTTTTTCTTGAACCTATTTAATACATAAATATTTCGAAGTTTCTTGGTTATAAGGTTCTAAATTAATTTTGAATAAATTAATTTCAAATAAAAATTAATGAGAGAGATGTAGGCATTCCAAGCAAATACTCTCAGACAATTGTTTCGTCTTTAACCTACATCTCTCTCATATTAATTTTTATTTGAAATTAATTTATTCAAAATTAATTTAGAACCTTATAACCAAGAAACTTCGAAATATATATATATATATATATATATATATATATATATATATATATATATATATATATATATATATATTATATATATACTTCACTACTTTTCCGGGTTTCACTCCGCGTATTCACTATTCGGTTCCTCTAGGAGCCGAATAGTGAATACGCGGAGTGAAACCCGGAAAAGTAGTGAAGTATCATC